>JABUQX010089293.1:0-20000 GCA_015478945.1 Trachelipus rathkii | reverse complement strand
CCCCATTTTAAATGAATGAGTCAAAGGAGATTTTACTCTCCATCAGCGGGGAATCAAACATTGGGACTCCGCGTCGTGATCAGTACACAATTAAACATATTTATTAACAAGAAACCCTTTAACCACAAAAAAAAAAAAAAAAAAAAAAACTCAGAAGGAATAAAAACACGAAGGTTATTCTAAAATCTAAACTAAATCATTGAATAGAGAAATCCATATCATTGCAAAACATTATCAAATCTAGAATGCATGACGTGAAGGATATTAGATTTTAAAACAGCGAGATGCCCAGGTTCATAACTGGTCTGGCTAGAGAATGTTGGGCTATTTCCTTCTTGAGTTTAGCTAAGTCTTGCACAGACATTAAAACGATCACACCCCTCCTTGCTTGAAAAAATAGGGCTCACCCGTAAGCGGTGGCGGTAACTGTAAAAAAAAAAAAAAAAAAAAAAAAAATCCATCCTCGAGCAAACTGTGGCCAGACTGATAATAATTCAATGAAATTTACTTAGTACATAAACTTTTGATTTTTTTAAAAAGTTATATATAATAACCATTTTACTAACCATATATAACAGGGTGGGAATTTTTTTTTTTTTTTTTTTTAAGAAAAAATCAATTTCTGATTTTTTTGATTTTTTTTTTGGATTTTTTGACTTTTTTGATTTTTTTTTAAGCACAAAAGCTTTTTTAATTATTATTTTTATAAAATTAGTAAATAATCCTAACTATTACGTAATTAATAATAATAAGTTTAGTAAATATAATTATTATTTAGTTTAATTAAGTTATTTAAATTATATATATTACTGTATAATTTCTGAGAGCAATTTTCATTTACTAGCTGTTTCTATTTCAAAACGGTTTGGTCTACCTACACTCTGATTGAACTCTAACCTCTATTGATATAATGAAATATACTTATCATTAATTAGGTGATAACTAGGATTATTTTATCAATTTAGAAAAGAAATTGGTCTAAAAAATAAAAAAAAATAACAAAAATCATATTTTTTTTTTTGTAAAAAATCACATAAAAATCAGTTGATTTAAATCATTTGATATTCTTCGTCCCAACCCTAATATATAATTTACTCCACTACCGATATTTATTCCTTTTTTTTCCTTATTTATATTTTATTCCAAAGCACTTTTAATAGTAAAATGTATTAAATTTTATTTAAATTTCAACATGAATAGGTGTTTCAATTTCAATTTACTTAATTTTTTTTTCTTTTTTCAAAATATTTTTTGTTAAATATTTATTAAAAAGTGAATCTACAACTAATAAGAAAACTAGAATAAAAAAAAAAAAGAGTCATGTTCACTGTCGGATAATGTTAGAGAAATTTGAACGAACTATATTTTTGACCAATATTGAAAAGTTATTAGCAGCTACATATACGAACGCCGCCTAGACCACTATAATCTACATATTTATAATGTATATCTGTCTATATTATGTCTATGTAAATATAATAAAATTTATATACTTTTATATACATATATTATAATTATATAATACTATATATATATATATATATATATATATCTTATAATATTCATATACTTATATCCACATAACTACAGTTATATATATCCATTATATATATCACTATATATATACATATGTTATATACTATATATATATATATATATATATATACAGCTTCATAATACCCTATTTAACTATATATCTATATACAAGACTCACCTTATATACACATATATGTTATCTATATATAATACAAGTAGTTGATTACGATTTTTAAAAATATATGAGATAAATATGAAATATATATAATATATATATATATATATATACTATATATATAACTATATATCATATATTATATATATATATATATTTATATCCTACTAATATATATAGTAAATATATATATATATACTGACTATAACTAGACTACATATATATTATACACCCATACATTATATACTATACATATTACTATAAAAATATATATATATATATATTATAAATATATAAAATTATATATATTACTATATCACTATATACACTATATATTAATATTTATAATTATTCATATTATTTTATCATAAATATGTTATATAACTATATACATATATATATATATATTATAATATTATATTATAATAGTATATACTATAATACTACTATATATATACTATATATATATTTTATACTATATATATACTATATATATATATATTATAACTATATATATACTATATAATATAGCTATATATAATATAATATGATATTCATACACACCTATTACTACTATCTATCAATATCTTAAATCCCATTATATATACACTATATATATTTATAACTATACTATATAATATATAATACAGCCATATAATATATATTAAAATATTACTATATATACTATATATATAATATATATCTAGAATCTAATATCTTATAATACTTATAATAACTATAATATATATATTATACCTATATATATATTATATATATACTATATATATATTTATAGGTATAAATATATTATATACTATAATATTATATAACTACTATATATTATATATATATAATACTATATATAATATATATATATATACTATACTATATAAATATATATATAGTATAGAGAGAGAGAGAGAGAGAGAAAAAGAGGAGAGAAGAGGAGAGAGAGGAATGAGAGAGATGAGAGAGAGAAAGAGAGAGAGAGAGTCGGGATATATAAGAAATAAAACATTTAAAACTTTTTCTCAAATTTAATTATTAAAAACAGAAGATTAACTCCATCATTACCCGCTAGTATTTAAAGTATCAGGTTTCTTTTATTTTTATTATTTTCCATAATCCAAAAATTTTAATTACTTTATTAATAGTCTTAGCTTCCTTCTCTCGCTCTCTCTCTCTCTCTCTCTCTAAATAAAATATAATATATATATAGTATTATATATATATATATATATATATATATATATAGTATATATATATTATATATATATATATATACTGTATTATATATATATTAATATATATATTATATATATACTATATATATATATATATACTATATATATATATATAAACTACTATATATGATATAATATATATATATATATAAGTATATATAATATATACTATATATATATACTAGTATAATATATATATAGTATATATAATATATATACATATATACATATTATATATATATATAACATATATATATTATATATATTATATATATATATATAAATATTATATATATATCCTAATCACTTGTGGGTGCTCGCAAGATCAAATTCATTTCAGCTTCCTATCAAAAGAAATTAATTAATACATAATAATAATAATAATAATAATAGAATAATAATTAATAATAATAATAATAATAATTAATAATGAATATATAATAAATAATCAATATAATAATAATAATAATTAAATAATAATAATAATAATAATAATATAATAATAGAATAATAATAATAATAGTTTATGTTTATGTTTATGTGTATATGTTGATGTTATTATATATACTATATATACTATATATTATATATATGTATATACTATATATATATATATATACTATAATATATATATATGTATATATATATATATAATATATATATTATATATATATATATATATATATACTATAATACGTATTAATATAATATATAAATAATATAATAATATAATATT
The DNA here is from genome assembly GCA_015478945.1 of Trachelipus rathkii. NCBI lineage: Eukaryota > Metazoa > Arthropoda > Malacostraca > Isopoda > Trachelipodidae > Trachelipus > Trachelipus rathkii. The sequence continues at coordinate 16,309 of JABUQX010089293.1, read as the reverse complement.
ATAAATATATGTTTATTCACTTACCAACAATTAGATATGATCCTTGCAATTTTTTGGTGAGTTAAATTGGCATTCCCCGTCTTTGCTTGATGGTTATCACGAACTTGAGTTGTTTCATCTTGAATAACTCCCCTCAGTGACTTACTGTAATTATTGTTTTTTGATTTTATTAAAAATACCAATATAATATGAAATAATATAAAATGCATTATTTGATTTAATATTATTAGATATAGACCTTCGTCAGTAAATGAAATCGGTCACCCATTTCAATCGTCTTTCGTCAGGCAAAAAATTTTGGGACTTGGAGAATGTTTTTGAATTTCTTGAAACATTGATTTCTTCCTGTTTTGCGGCGTCCTTTTTGTAGTTCTTTTCAAACTCATTTTCCTTTTGAGAGAATTCTGAACCTTCAAGTTTTTGAGCCCTCTGTGAGTTGGTTAGTTTAATTCGGGTAAGCTTCTTCTTCGTTGTTAACTCCTCTGTAAGATAATAAAAGAGGTAAATGTGAAACATAACACATCTATATAGTCTCACACACACACACAAAATATATAATATATAGTATATATATATATATATATATATTATACTAATATATATTACTAATATTATATATCATATTATATATATATATATATATATTATATCATAAAAATATACTATTAATATATTATATATATATTATATATACTATTATATATATATATATATAATATTATATAGTATATATATAATAATATTTACCTACTATATATAATATATATATATATCATATTATATATATATAAGATATAGTTATATATATTATATAGTATATATAATATAATTCCCATATACTATATATATATATATATATATATACTATATATATATAGCAAACTTTGATCATTTCTCTACTTGATCAATAGAAGGGAAAATCAGATAAAAAATTCAGTCTTATTGTCGTATAGAACTGCTTCTTAATCACTTCCATTTTAAAATGTTTCCCTCACACATGTTCTATACATTTAATTCAATATTAACAAAAAATAAACAAGAATTGATCACTATACTTTTTTTGTGCTTTCACACCTATAGTCTCTATACAAACATGAACTATCTTAGGCCTGCTTAGGCTATTTATTTCAGTTTAAATTTGAACAATGAAATTGTAAAGTTCTTAGGACATGTGACAATATTGAATAAATTTGATATTTTATAGTCATTTTTCGTGATATCAAAATGAGTGATTAAGTTAGGTTCCACCTTCTATATGTCATCCCCCCCGTCCCCCGCCAGAGCCGGGGTGCCCGCTCGCAAGCTCGCGGGTCCGGTGGGAGTTTTTTATAAATAAAAACAATAACCCACCCATAAATCATCATCAATTAATAATCGAAATCTTAATAATAACCAAATGAAAGAACTCTAGAAAAAAAATTAAAGTTCCTATTAAATAATAATAATAATAATAATAATAATAATAATAAGCTAATAATAATAATAATAATAATAACTAATAATAATAATACAATAATAACTACATACAATAAATAATAATAAAAATCTTTGTTAATTTCTTAAAAAATTATAAACAATGCCTTTAAGAAGGTTAAGTAATAGAAATTGCAGCAATTAAGAAAAGGCCCGAAATTCGTTGTTTTTCTTATTCAAAATTTCCCCAGTATAAACGGAGTCAACATCTTTTAAATGTGTATATATACTATATAATATAAATATATATTATATATATGAATCATATATATATATTATACTATATATATTAGTGATATATATAATATATAGATAATATATACTAGTATATAGATATATTGTTACGAGCTCCGAAGTAAAGGCATATTATTTGCCTGCTCTTCGATCTTTATATCACGCCGTCTGTGTTATCCACGAAGCCACTATTTCTTCATAGTTCCACAATGTTTGGGAAGTGGTGCCTTGTCAGCACCTCCTCCACTTCGTCTCTTCAAATTCTTATCGGCTTCCCCCTCAGTCTCCTGCCTTTCGGCCTCCCTTCCTAAGACCTCTCGCCATTCTCTTCTCCACAATCCTATCCAATATCCTAGCCACCTCAGTTTGAAGCTTTTCTATCCTTCATTTGCTCATCGCACATACTTCTGCTCCTTCCATATATGTTCATTCCTCACTTTATCTCTTCTGCTCTCTTTCCCAGCATTACCCTCAAAGGTCTCATCTCCTCTGCTTGTGTTCTGCTTCTTGTATCTGTGTTCAAACTTTACATTGTCCAACTCTCCGCACCATTCATCAATATGGGCGCCAAAATATTCTCATAAAAATACTACTCATCACTTGCAGGGGCACATTCTGATCTCAGCAAAGGCATAGAAAAACGTCACGCTTACTTCCGTATTTACCTATCATTTCGGCAATTTCTTCCCCTACTCCTCCCCTATTTCCGAACACATTGGTTCTTAATTTACTAAAACTTTAAGACCGCCTAGAAGGTACACTAATGAATGAGTGATATTTAAATTGTAATATATATACCACCTATATAATATAATTCATAGAAAATTTTATTTATATATATAATATATAATATATATAAATATATATAATATATATATATATATATATATATATAACATTATATATAGTATATACTATATATAATATATATTATATATAATATATATATTCTCTCATAAAAAACCGTTTTCTCTTATTCATTTTCCGGCTCCCTCTTCGAAACCACATATTCCACCTTCTCGAGTTTCCTCCACCATGTCCTCCCCTCCCTTTCACGATGTTTAATTGTTATACCCTGTTCATTCAAAGAATAAGGTGCCTAGGCTGCGTTTAGAAGTTTGTCGATGAATGCTCCAAGATGTTTGATCTCAATCCACAAAAACTTAGTTCATCTATATCGATTCATAAATCGCTTTTCTATATTATTACTTTACACTTGCCAGTAATAAAAGGTAGCTTCTCCAGTTTATTTTATTATGCTTAAACTGTTTTTACAATACTATCATTTTTGGATTTTCTGTAAGATGCAGTAGGCTTTTTCAAGCAATATATATATAGTTTTTTACATATTATATATATATATATAGCTATTGAAGGAAAATATTAATCAATAAAAACCTAGCATATTACATACTAATATATACTGATATATATATACCACTATATATACACATAATACATATATGCATATATATACTGTAAGATTATAGATTATATAGATATATATATATATATTTATATATATATATATAATCTTATATAGTATATATTATACTACGTATATTCATTTCAATTTAATCAGTACTTATCTTTTTTAATACATAAGATGTATTATATAACATACAATTAAATAAATAAAAGATATAAAGTATATAAATATAGACATATATATTTTCTATTTTTAAAACCAAGGAGCTTGTATTAATAATGTATATATATATTATATACTATATATAATATATAGCTATTAACTATACTATATACTATACTATTATATATATATCTTATATATATACTATTATATATATCTCTACCTTTTACTATATTCTTTTCCCATTTATTTTCTTGACTGCTTAGATTAAATTTATTTTAAAAATGGTCGCAAAATTACTTACTGCAATGGTTGTGACAACATTGTAAAGGAACTTTCCTTTAATGTCCTCGCAAGAAGCAATCTCTTCCTGTTAACTGATCATTGTCTTGAACAGATTCAACAACGATCAATGAGTCTTTTGTTATCGTTAATTCGTCATTGGATCTTGCAGAATAATCAGCAAGCACTCTTCTGAATTCTGGAGTATTTTCCTCTCTTCTGGTCCCTGTAGAATATAAAAACAATTAGTAATTCTTGTTCAAAGGAACTTTTATAGGGTTAGTCTATTTTGAAAGCCATTATATTGATTGACGATTAATCAGATAGATCTTATCAGTAAGAACGCTAGGAAGATATGATTAGGAAAGCTGAATGAAATGGGCTCTGAGTAGGTTATATTTTAAACCATTTTACCCAGAGCTATCAGAATGTTGACATTACTAGTCAAGAAATATTGTCCGAAATGTTTGCTTCGAAATGTCTTGCTTAGTTGTGTCATGACCTACAAATTATAAACCTATGTAGAAGAACGGACAATATGCTGAATTCACAAAAAGAAGAAAAAGTGATTGTCAAAATATGTACCAGTGGTTCAGTATTGAGTAGCCCTAGTCAAATATTTTTGAAATGTTAGGTAGTCAATAAACAGTTGTTTTGCTCTTTCTTGCTTCCCCCCCCTAAACATGACATTCTTTATATATATCTTTTAGAGGACATATACTTTATATATCATATATATATATACTATATATATTATTATATATATATATTATATATAATATAGTACATATATATATATATATATATATTATATATATATCATATATTATATATATATAGCTATATAGTATCATTTTAAGTAAAATAATTAAATAACTTATTAAAAAAGTGATGAAATTAATTTATATTAAATTAAAAATTCAAAAGAGAAAATGTGAATAAAATTTGATAATATCGCGCAACCCACACTTAGATATTATAAATATTAAATATTATTAGACAATAATAAAAATTAAGCATTAAAGAGAAAGCAACAAGATTTACATCAATTTTGTTAAAAATGTTAAAATGATAAAAAGAAAGTTTGTAAAGTGAACGTGTTAATAAAGTGATATAAAAAGAGAAATCACCAACGTGGAATAACGGATAGCACTTGAAATGTGAACTTTGGAAAACATATTGAAGAATAAAAAATAAATGTCAAGAAAAAAAAAGGATAAAAAGGCCTGTAATAATTATAAAATGTAAAATTATTTAAATAAAGGCTGTAAACAATATTGTATAAAGATTAATGTGAAATAGAAAATTTACATGTCAAATTTACAAAGTAAATAATTTAAAAAAATTAATCTAAATAAGATATTTAAAAATATAAAGGTAATGTTGGAAATGTGCTAACCACAATACAAATATTTAATAAGATAAAAGAGAAAATAAAGAAATATTGGGATAGTTTAATGTAAAAGGAGTGAACAATGTTTTTAAAAAATGAGAGACGAGACGAGAGAAGAGAGAGAGAGAGAGACGAGAGACGAGAAGAGAGAGGACCCCTCCGAGAGACCGAGAGAGGAGAGAGGACGAGAGAGAGCGACCCGAGCCCACCCGCACACACCCGCAGAGACAGACGAGAGAGACGCATACGATACAACGTAATTTAAACGTAATAGAATCATAACTCGAAACATAATTTCTCTTCCTACATTAAAAGTATTTTAAAAAAAACCACTAATAAATAGACTCTACCAGCAACTCATTCGATACATATTAATTCAACTATTCTTTCAAACAACCTATATAAGTACTCATACTGTAATCTAATTGAGCTCTTAACCCATGACAAAGTTAGTAGCTTAAATCTTTCAAGGAAAGCGTCATTGTTAAAAATTGCAACGAAACTTAATCTACTAAACTTTGGAAGCTTGGCGGCGCTCCCCCCCACCCGCCACTTACCACCGTATATATAACCTATATATAATATACTATATATTATATATATATATCGCTTATACTTATAACTAATATACTATTATATATATATATAATATATATTATAGATATATATTACCTATTAAATATACTATCTATCATATACCTCATATTATGCCTAACTAGTATATATGATTATATATATATATATATATATCATAATAAATATATATACTACCCTATATATATATATACTATCCTATACCTACTAACTACTATACTACCCTCACTATATATACTACTACCCTCATATAATAATACCACCTATATACCAAATTATTATACTTATATATACCCTATAATATAACTATATATACCTCATATATCAATACTATACTTCTTTACTATATAACTATAGCTACTATATAGTCATATATATACTACTATACATAATACTATATATATATATATATACCTAAACTATATTTTTTTGGTCTATATACTACTCATATATATATATAATATATATATATACTATCATATATATATAGTATATATAAATATATATATAACCTATATATATATATATATATACCATGTATATATACGGTATATAAACTTTATGACCCTATAACTATCATAGCCCCTATACTATACTACCCCCACTTATATACTATATATATAGTACCTATATATATACTATATATATCCCATATGATAAATACATATATCCACCTATTATCCCATATACTTACCTTTTTTTGGGAAAAAAAGTTTCTTTTAATGTCATCATTATTCGACTTTTCAAAAACCTCAAATGGCATCTTTAATATATATATATATATATATATATTATTACTTAATTAATTATGATTAAAGATAATTAAATTTATTAAATTAGTAATTATAGTCAAATCATTATTAATATTATGTTGATATGATAAGTATATAATATGTATATATTTTAAATGTATTTTAACTGCGCACGTAAAAATTATTCAACAAAGAAATTGACAAATCGTGTGGAGTAGGATTGACGGGGCATCGCACCGCACCATCTGTATTACAATCCCACCGCACAGGGACACTAACCACAGGGACACCACACTACACAGAAATGAGCACATCACACCATCACACCATCACACTGAGTCGAATCTCACCGCACCACACCGCACTGCACGGCACCGCACCGCACCGTAGTAGTGAATGAGCCAACCCAAGTGTAAAGCTACATTTCAATGAATTCATGGCATTAAAACTTAACGTTAAAGTTCTTTCATCTGTTTTGAACTATTTTAGGAAGTATGAAACATATTTTCAATTACGTCTGACATAAATATTTTATCATACTGTCAATCAATTGACATAGGTAAAATTATGAAAATAATATATGTATCATTTGACAACAGGAACAAATCAATAGTATCTCTTATCTTATTTTATTTCTTATACAATGCATTAAGATTTATCATTGAAGATTAGATTACACAAACACACACACACTTATTCACACACACCTACACAGACACACCTCTACACACACATACTCACACACACATAATACATATATATATATATAAAAAGAGTGTTTAAGAGTATATAGAAGAGTTGCTATTAAGGTTGCTTGCTATTATTAAGTTAGATATTATTATTATTATATATTATTATATATATATATATATATATATATATTATATTTACTAATATTAATAAATACCAGGTATGTCATAAGTCAAGATTTATATATATATATAAGATATTATTACATATATATTATATTATATATTATAGCAAAGAAGAGAGTTGTTGGGTTATTACAAAGTTGATAGTTACTATTGTGCTATTATGTTATTACATATATATGTATATATATATATATACACATATACATATATATATATATATATATATATATATATATATATATATCCCAATGAAGAGGTTTCAAGAGAAAGATGTTTGGAAGTATATATAAGGAGGAAAAGAGGAATAGTAAAAGATGCATACGTAGGAGGGAAAAAGAGGTAAATGAACAGTCTGGAAGGAGTGTGAATGGGGGCTTACAAAGGAACAGGAAGCTCTTCTGGAAGGAAGCGCGAAAGGTTAAGAATGAGAATAATGGTGCTTTCGTAACTGATGAAATGAATGTGAGGAGAGTGTGGAGTGAACACTTCGAAAATCTGCAAAACCTTGGCAGTAATGGAGAGGTCATAGTGAATGTGTGTAGGTTTGATGGTGCAAGAAGAAATAGGTATTTTGGGGATGAGGTCTTTAGTAAGGAGGAGGCAATGGGTATACTGAGAAAGTTGAAGAATGGTAAATCTCCAGGTATAGATGAAATTTCTGGTGAAATGATCAAGAACGGAGGCGAGATGGTGATTGAGTGGATTTGGTAGTTGTGTAACAAAGCTTTTATGGAGGGTATAGTTCTGAAGGATTGGAGGAGAGCAGTAATAGTACTCTTATATAAGGGTGAGGGGGATAAGGGTAACTGTAGAAATTATAGAGGAAATAGTTTATTGAGTTTTGAAGGGAAAATATATGCTGTTATTTTGGTTGAAGGAGTGCGTCGAGTGATTGAGGGACTGATTTTTTGAAGAACAAGGTGCATTTAGAAGTGGGAGAGGATGTGTGGATGAAATCTTTACCCTGAAACAAACGATCGAGAAAATGAGAGAGAAGAAGAATAAATTATATTTAGGTTTTATGAATTTGCAACAGACGTATGATAGAATTAATATGGAAGCTCTATGGTAGGTGTTAGTGATACATGGTGTTGGTGGTAGGGTTCTGAGTAGAATTAAAGGTATGTATGATGATAGTGAAGCGTGTGTACGAATAAATGGAGATGAAAGAGGGTCGTTTAATATTAATAGCGGAGTGATGCAGGGATGTGTTATGTCTCCTTGGATATTCAATTTGTATATGGGTGGGATGATAAAAGAATTAGAGGTGGGGGTGGCAGGGGAAGGTTTTAGAATGATAGAGAATGGAAGAGAGTGGAGGGTGCCCTACCTATTATATGCTGATGATTTGGTTTTATATGGCGAATCTGAAGAGAGTTTGAGAGGATTGGTAGGGGGATTTGGAAGGGTATGTAAATGGAGGGGTTTCAAAGTAAATGTTGATAAGAGTAAGGTTATGGTTGTGAGGGAGGACAGTCCTCGGTGTGAAGTTATGTTGGATGGTGAGCAACTGGAAGAAGTGTCTGAGTTTAAATATTTAGGATATATGTTGGATGAAAAGGGAACGGTTGATGCAGAGTGTAGTAGGAAAAGCTGAGAATGTTAGGAAGGTAGCTGGAGCAACTAAATCCTTGGTGAGTGTAAAATGATTAAATATTGAGTGTGATAGGATCTTACATGAGGTTATGTTGTTACCTGTATTAATGTATAGTAGTGAAACTATGGTCTGGTAAAAGAGGTATAGATCTGAGTATCCAAAGCCATTAATGTGTTCAGATGGACAATCTTAGGGTTTTAGAAAATGTGAAAAGAATTGGATAAAATGAATGACGCATTAGGGAGCTGTGTGGTGTGATGAAAGGAGTAAATGAGAGAATAAATGAAAGTATATTGAGATCGTTTGGTCATGTGGAAAGGATGGATGATAGTCGGTTGGCAAGGCGGATGTATAGTGGTGAGTGTGCTGGGAATCGACCGGCTTGGAATCAGAATAAAAAGTGGATTGAGTCAGCAAGGGGATGTCTGGAGGAGAGGAATGTGAGTTTGGCAGATGCGAGAAGAAAGTTGCATAACAAGAGTGAATGGTGGAGTTTTGTGAGGGGGTATAGTTGTGGCCCACCTGGTCCGAGGGATGAAACCTGCATTGATGAGATGCCATAGTGAGGGTCCGTCGTGGTCCCGCCAAGCTCTGGGGTGGATTTTCTAACTGTTCTCACTAAAAGGTAAAGGGGCGGTAAGGCTGGGCTTCCTTTTCTACTTGCGTCATATCCTTCTGCTACTTTCCTGTTTCTGTACATGCTACGCACCTTACTCTCAGTCCTGTTCTGGGGAGAGAAGGTGGGTGACGATGATGATGATCATGATATATATATATATATATATATATATATATATATATATATATATATATATATATATATATATATATATATATATATATATATATATATATAAGTATATATATATAAGACGGAGAAAAATTTCGCACGAGGCAGAACTCGAACCATCAACAACAGCGTCGCCGATAGACAATGTACAGGAGGTTCTACCACTAGACCTATCCGCCTCCCCAAAAAAGAAGGCATCTCGGAACAGTTTTCAAGCCTCCTGCTTCGATATCACTGCTTTGAAACTCGGTATTTATTTAAATCCATAGAAGTGTGCTTGGAACCCCTGCTAAGGCTACACGGCATTCTGCTAGGGTGCTCCTGGGTTACAGAAGCAATCAACCAAAGTCAAGCAACATCGACATGGGTGCAACAGGCTTGTTGGCACAAATTAGTAATAATAAGATGGAGAAAAATTTAGCTTGCGGCAGGACTCGAACCATCGACAACAGCGTCGCCGTTAGACAATGTAAAGGAGGCTTCACCACTAGACTGATCCGTCTCCCCAAAAAAGAAGGCATCTTGCAACAGTTTTCAAGTCTCCTGCTCGATATGACTGCTTTGAAACTCGGTACTTATTTAAATCCCCAGGAGGGTGCTTGAAACCCCTGCTGAGGCTACAAGGACTTCTGTTAGGGTGCTCCTGGGTTACAGGAGCAACCAACCAAAGTCAAGCAACACCCATGTCGGTGTTGCCTGACTTTGGTTGGTTGCTCCTGTAACCCATATCACCCCAGCAGAATATAAATATATATATATATATATATATATATATATATATATATATATATCATAAATACATATATATATATATATACATATATTTGCTATATATCTATATATCTATATATAAATATATATATAAGTTATATATATATATATATATATATATATATATCTTTTTGCTGGAGGGTTTCACAATCTTTTAAAGTCAATAACATAAAAATAATGTAGCAGATTTCTTGATTCTCTTCTTGATAGAAGATACAATACTTCATTTCTTACAGGAATCTCCACCTTGATATTATTAAGTAAAACAATGATTGAAATTTATTGTGTGCAGTTATAATGTTGTTAATTATATGAAAACGTCACCTTCTTTTTGTATGCCCAATACCCATCATTCCCATAGATCTGGGAAACCAAAGCTAGTCGAGCATCGAAATTTTGATTCGCAGCCCATCGTCGCGCATCCAAAATGTTACAACGATACGGATAATCTCCTAACCTGGGTATATATATTTTAAGAAGAAGAAGAAACAGTGGTATATATATATATTAAAAGCAAGGCTATGTTATTATAGTTATATATGGGAGTATAGCAAAGGAGCAAGCAGGAGATACACAAAGATAAGTGCTTATCTACGTGAAGTAAATGATCTATGCTATATATTGATATTATTATTGCTTTGGGAATGGCGGAAGGCTTTGATTGGTTGCTGCCATTGGCCAGTTGCTGGTTATGTTGTTATTGCTTCATATGTTATTATTATTATTGGTTGAAGGATATATATATATTATTATTATAGGTTATATTTATTATAATAGTTATTATATTATATTATATACATTATATTATATATATACATATATTGGTTATATTATATTATTACTATTATTATTATTATTATTATTATATTATTACATATATATACATTATTATTGGCTACATATACATACAATACACCCAGGGCTGCATACATAGGTGGGGTAGGTAGCCCTAAATTCAATATTTTTCTTTTTATCCTATTAATAAAATAAATTAAATGGTAAAGTTTACTAAATTATTACAATTTTATATGAAAATGAAAACAAAAAAAATAAAATGAGGTTTCAAATTAAACTTCCAGAGAGCCAAAGACATTATTGATACCGATTTGAATGATTTAATTTATTTTGGAAATTCTTCCTACCTGTTTCTAAGAGTAAATTTAACTATGGGAGCACGTAAATTTTCATTTTTCGTATATATTATACTGGGCCAGGCCAGTCATCATACCTTGCTGAACGGTCGAAAAGATACGAAAATCACGGGAATGTAAATTTTGGATTATTGATAAGGTACGAGTTCATTTATAAAAGTGAGAAAGAATTTCGATTCTCTCTCTCTCTCTCTCTCTCTCTCTCTCTCTCTCTCTCTCCTCTCTCTCTCTCTCTCTCTCTCTCTCTCTCCTCTCTCTCCTCTTTCCATCCATTTATCTATCTATCTATCTATGTACGTGATAAGTTCACTTAATGGCTGACAGAGTAAAATGAAATGCATAGCATAGATGAGTTGTGTTTACTGCTTCTTAGTTTTGAAGTAAGGGTAGTTAATATGTTGCGATTATTGAATTTTTAATTATATGTTACATTATTTAAGTGCTTACCTTTGTATAATTGAAATAATCCATAATAGAATGTGTTTATTTATATTAAAATAATAGTTACATAAAGTTATAAACTTATGTAAGGAACAAAACACCTTCACTTTCTTTTAAAAATTTTGGCAGGCTCATATATCCAGTTTTGAGCCTAACTTCATATAATAGTAATACACATAAATAAAGTTTTATTCAAATGACGTGAGGAAATTAAATTTTCCCTAAAAATAAACAGAAACAGTACGTACTGTACTTCCAGGGATATAGTATATAAGGTTATGCTATATATATTATTAAGAGTATATATATATATATATTATATGTTATATGTTATATGTTGTTATTATTATTGTTATTAAGGTTATATATATATATAAGATAGCATATATATATATATATATATATATACATATAGAGTTATTATAAATATATATATAGTAAAAAATATCATATAGCATATATATATAGGTAAAGTTACTTAACGCCCACACTGAAGGAGCTTGGATCAAAAAAAAATTTTTCACAGGTAGGCTCTATGATACATAAATAGATTTTATAGGGGGAAAAACAATCATATCTCAAAAACTACAATAATTACAGGAAAAGCGCGAATACATTTTTGGAATCCTGGTAAAATTTTAGTAAAGGAAAATGTAATTAAAGAATACCCCGAGGGTATACCGCACCGATGGCAGGAGTCGGGGTCTCTCGGCCTTCCGGGGAACTACGGGGTAGGACTATTTCCCTCTCTCCGGGGAGGGTCTCCGGAACCCCCGTTTCGGTATTTGGGTGTCACGGGGGTTCCTCCGCCCCTCCCTACGGGGTATGGAAAACGTCCCTGTGTTCCCTCTGGGTCGGCTCGAGCCCCTACATTGCCGTAATACCTTTTCAAATAATATAGAGAGAATATATATTCTCCGCCCAGAACAAAGGTAAAATTTCATTTCGACCCTAGAAAATTATTTATGTATCATAGATGCTACTCCAGAAAATTTTGATCCGGAGCTCCCGTTCCGGGTTAAGTAACTTTGTCTCATATATATATATATATATATATATATATATATATTATTAAGCATATTATATATATATATATATATATATATATATATATATATATATATATAAAAATAGGAATATTAAGGCAGACAGCAGTGCCGCCACGAGTTTTTTTAATAAAGCGAATGCCTGGGCAACATCGTGATCTCTGGTCTTCAGAGGGGGAGAGATTGTCCCCCCTCGTCTCCTTCGCCGGCCCTTAAAATATAGCGAAGGCGGTGCGTCATGCTACTAACAGGGCAAACTGGATGAGTTATAGCATCTTTTGCCGTTTCACTGCATGAACGAGTTGCGAGATCCCAGTGACCGTCTGACATTTAATTTTTTTGCAACCACCCTTTTAAAAAGGAGAAGTGCCCATATACATATATTATTATTATTATTATATATTATTATTATTATTATACATACATATATTTTTGGCTATATTATTATTATTATTGGTTACATACAGCAGTTGAGTTGAGCAGCTGCTGGCTGGTTGTTGGTTATTAGCTGGTTGGTTATTATTACATATTATTATTATTATTGGTTGGTTATATATATGATGATATTGGCTACATATTGGTTATATATATAGATTTATCAGCGTTTAGATCAACGCAGCGAACATGCCGGTTAGTAAAAATGACAATGGTCCACTTAGTGCTGAAATGTGGGGTCAAATCAAAAAATGAAGATCCAAAAACACACGTTGTCGTACAACAGATTTAAACTGGTAATTAATATAGGGTCGTTAAAATTAATGTTAATGACCATATAATAAGACAGCTGAGATGCAATAAATAATAGACTCATTAATTGCCTATTTTTACTGCATTTGACCATCGCCTTCGATATTTCCAGTCTTCCGGGCCAGGATTGCAGTCTCCTCCGAACAACCTCTGTTTCCAGGTCGCGAACGAGCAACCCCCAGTGCTCGCCCTATGTGCCAGCAGCAAAATTTACCAGAAAGCCTGTTTATTTTTTTGATCGAGAAACCACAAAGGTCTTAAATAGGCCCTAATCATATTACCACTAGTTATCACATTTTTATTTTATTATTTTTCTATAATTTTTTAAAGGATACCAAAAATGTATTCCTTTTTCTGTAGCTATTGTAAGTTTTTTGAAGATATATTTTTTTATTATTTATATTTTCTCTATTTATTTCATTTTTTTCAGCATTAAAATTGGACCAGCATTCCAGCAATGTTTTCCTTTTCCTTGTGGCTCTTGTAGTTTTTGAGATATGGATTGATGATAGTTGTCGTTCTAAACCAATTATCACCATATATATATATATATATATATATATACATATATATATAGAGGTATATATATATATGTTATATATGTTATATATATATATATATATATACATATATATATATATATATATATATATATATATTATATATATGTATATATATATAAATATATATAATGACGAAATAGGGAACCGGGGGAACTGAAGCGATGTGACTGCTGCAAAAATGCCAATGCTCGCCACTGATAGCAGCATATGCAGCAGCTAGCGCAGCGTTGGCAGTTATATATACATATATATATATATATATATATATATATATATATATATATATATATATATATATATATGCTATATATATTATATATATATATATAAAGCCAGCGTTTAGATTGTCCGTCTGTATCTTAAAAACTATTAATGCTACAGTAAAACGGAACACATTGCCTGGTCCAATTTTAATGCTGAAAATGTAAAAATAACAAATAAATAAATAAATAATAAAAATATATCTCAAAATCCAATAGCGAAGAATACATTTTGGAATCCTGGTAAAATTCCACATAGGAAAATGTAAAAAAAAATAAAAAATATTGTTAATAATTATAGTAATATGATTAGAAGGCCTATTTAGAAACCTTTATTGGTTTCTCGTTAAAATAAATAGATCCTTTCTATTAAATCTCTGCCTGCGGCACACTAGGCTTCGAGGAGGAACATAGGGGGATGTTTTCCACAATTCCGTAGGGGGAGGGCGGAGGAAACTCGCGACAATTCAAACAGCAAGAGCGGGGTTCCGAGACCCTCCCCGGAGGGGGAAAATAATCCTACCCCGTAGTTCCCTGGAAGGCCGAGCGAGAGACCCTGACTCCTGCCATCGGGGCGGTATACCCTGGGGTATTCTTTAGTTAAAAAATAAGCAAAATTTAACAGAGTCCATTTGGTCACCGAGAAACCAATAAAGGTCTGAATGGTATTCCTCTAATCATATTACCTATAATATTAACAATAATTTTTCTTTTACATTTTCCTATGTGAAATTTTACCAGGATTCCAAAAATGTATTCCTTTTCGCTGTAGCTATTGTAGTTTTTGAGATATTTATTTTTTATTTTTTTATTTTTTACATTTTCAGCACTAAAAATTGGACCAGCATTCCAGTAATGTATTCCGTTTCTTATCAGAATAATAGTTTTTATAGTCACTCGATCAAAAAATGACAATATATATATATATATATATATATATATATATATATATAAATAGCTTCTAGTCTTTTATTTATATTTATGATGCTATTGGTTATTATTATTTATTTTATTACACTTATCAATCACCATTTCTGGTTGCAGATATAGGCGAATAGCATATATATGGTTGGCTACATATGCATATTACTATTGTTGTTTGTTATATTACATATTATTGGTTATAGCTGGCTATACATATATATATATAACTTCCCTCCCTAAAGCGTAGTTCACAAAAATCTCCCATAACATCGACACCAGAAATCCCGCCCGTGCAGCCCAGCAAAAACACTGTTGTCAACCCCAATAGAAAGATCGCAAAAGTTTCCACAAGTTGCTTTTTTTATCATGTTAATTTTCATATGTTAATTTTTTTTGTTTATTTTTTTTATATATATATTTTATGGGGCTTCGAGCCAAGCCGACGGGGGATAGAGGGGGACGAAGTCCCCGTCGTCCCCCTGAGGCCGAGAGATCCTGACTCTTCAAATCTTTGCTATTTAATCTTGGGATTCCTTTAGGTAAAAAAAAAAAAAAAAAAAAAAAAAAACTCATTGGCAACCTTGTCGCACTTTTTTGCCTTGAAATAATTGAAAAAAAAATTGATTACATTGTTCGTTCGATATATATCGAACGAACAATTTAAAGGAGAGAAGTTCTATAAAAGATATATATATATATATTAAGATATATATATATATATATATATATATATATATATATATGAAGCGGCGCACGAAAACGCGAAAGTAATGATAAATGCGAAAACGGTTAAACGACCCGTAATTCCAACTGAACGAAGCAATG
>JABUQX010089292.1:0-10000 GCA_015478945.1 Trachelipus rathkii | reverse complement strand
CTTTTCGTAAAGAATCACTAATGTACTTTAGAGGGTATTTTAGTTTTCGGAAAAATAGTTTTTAAAGTGACTATTTCTGTTTGAAGGTGTTTGTGACTTCAAAGTTTGTATGCACGTAAAAACAAATCACTCAAAACCGCGGTTTTTGAGAAATGTCATGGGTCCGAAAACCAGTGTATATAAGACGGGCTTGATGTAGGTTTTCGAAAAATGTTAAACGAAAGGGGTTGGTTGAGGGACCATGTAATTTGTAGATCTAAATATTTATTTTATTGTTTTAAGAATGTTCAACTGTAAATTTTATATCTTTGTGTATTTTATTAATAAAGTTCAAAACTGTATCTGTATTTAGTATCCTTGGAAACACAGCGAACACAATGTCTGCGTAGCGTAGCCAGAAGACTTCAGGAAATTTTGGAAATATATGATATTTTTCTATAAGCTCCATAAATATGTTGCTAAATATTGGTGAAAGTGAAGATCCCATACACAGGTCCGAGTTTTGTTTGTAGTAATTATTTTGAAAAACGAAATATGAATGATCAAGCTTTAATTTAATTAATTGTTTAATTATGAAGAAAGATGTTTGTAAATTGATGTTATTGTGTGAGATATGATGTTCTAAAAGATCTATTGTATAGTCAACGGGGACTTTGGTAAATAAAGATGTTACGTCGAAGCTAGCCACATTGTGATTAGAAAGGGCTTTGTTTTGGATTTTCTGTACAAATTGTTCTGAATTTTTTAAGTGTGCTGAGGAAATGTTCCCCAAAAGGGGCTATAAACTTGAGGCTAACCATTTAGAAAGTTTTTGGGTTATGCAATTTATGTTTGAGATGATAGGTCTAAGCCGGATGTTTTCCTTATGAATTTTGGGGATCGCGTAAAAACGGGACAAGGTGTGTAAATAAGCTTTGAATTTTTGGATGAGATATTTCTATGTGGGGATGATTTCAGATAGGGATTTATTGAATTGACTTTGTGAATTTTTAATAGGGTTTTTGTTTATCTTGGTGTACGTGTTAGTATCATTTAGTAAATTATGTGCTTTGTTTAAATAATCATTGGTGTTTAAAATAACTATATTGTTACCTTTATCGGATCTGGTGATAGTAATTTCTTTGTTATGTTGTATATTTTTTAGGGCTATGAAGAATCTATTTGGAAAATTTATCCTATTTAGGAAACCTTTCTGCAATTTTATTAAAATTCCGAAGAGTATATCATTGTTGTTTTCTGAATTTTGGTTATAGTTTTTCCATCTGGTGAAATTCCTGGTTAAATGGGTCCATGGGTCAAGGTTAGGCAATGCGAAACTTAAACCAAAGTTTAAAAGTGATTTCTCTGTGTTATTTAGTTGGTAGTTTGAATAATTTTTAATATTTTTTCGATCCATCTGTATGTGCCACTTACTATTTTGAAATAACCTGTCTAGTTTTTGTTTCTGAAAATCGGTTCTTGTAGAAATATTCATATTCATATTCAGGTCATCAAAGTTGGTGTAGTAATGTTGTTGTAAATGTCGAAAGTTTCAGTGATTTTTCTTAAACTTCCTTTTGATTTCAAAGTTTAGACGCTGTATTCTGTTTACTAGTAATTGTCCGTATGTGTCAGGAAAGGGATCACTTCCATCAATGTAGACGTATTTTGGCACAAAACCTTTCGGGATTACACACTCCTTTAAGCAGTTTGTTAAAAATCTAAGACTGCATTTTGTTAGGTTATACCGACAATTACTAGTAAACAGAATACAGGGTCAAAACTTTGAAATCAAAAGGAAGTTTAAGAAAAATCACTGAAACTTTCGACATTTACAACAACATTACTACAACAACTTTGATGACCTGAATGTTTTCCGGTTTGATGGATTACGCGTAAGTAATAGTAAGTGGCACATACAGATGGATCGAGAAAATATTAAAAATTATTCAAACTACCAACTAAATAACACAGAGAAATCACTTTTAAACTTTGGTTTAAGTTTCGCATTGCCTAACCTTGACCCATGGACCCATTTAACCAGGAATTTCACCAGATGGAAAAACTATAACCAAAATTCAGAAAACAACAATGATATACTCTTCGGAATTTTAATAAAATTGCAGAAAGGTTTCCTAAATAAGATAAATTTTCCAAATAGATTCTTCATAGCCCTAAAAAATATACAACATAACAAAGAAATTACTATCACCAGATTTAATAAAGGTAATAATATAGTAATTTTAAACACCAATGATTTCTTAAACAAAGCACACAATTTATTAAATGATACTAACACTTACACCAAGATAAACAAAAACCCTATTAAAAATTCACAAAGTCAATTCAATAAAAACAATCTTCATCATCGATCAAAGCATTATCCTCATCCAAAAATTCAAAATTAATAATGCCAGTACCTTGTCCCGTTTTTACGCGATCCCTAAAATTCATAAGGAAAACATCCGGCTTAGACCTATCATCTCAAACATAAATTGCATAACCCAAAAACTTTCTAAATGGTTAGCCTCAAGTTTATAGCCCCTTTTGGGGAACATTTCCTCAGCACACTTAAAAAATTCAGAACAATTTGTACAGAAAATCCAAAACAAAGCCCTTTCTAATCACAATGTGGCTAGCTTCGACGTAACATCTTTATTTACCAAAGTCCCCGTTGACTATACAATAGATCTTTTAGAACATCATATCTCACACAATAACATCAATTTACAAACATCTTTCTTCATAATTAAACAATTAATTAAATTAAAGCTTGATCATTCATATTTCGTTTTTCAAAATAATTACTACAAACAAAACTCGGACCTGTGTATGGGATCTTCACTTTCACCAATATTTAGCAACATATTTATGGAGCTTATAGAAAAATATCATATATTTCCAAAATTTCCTGAAGTCTTCTGGCTACGCTACGCAGACATTGTGTTCGCTGTGTTTCCATAGATACTAAATACAGATACAGTTTTGAACTTTATTAATAAAATACACAAAGATATAAAATTTACAGTTGAACATTCTGAAAACAATAAAATAAATATTTAGATCTACAAATTACATGGTCCCTCAACCAACCCCCGTCGATTAACATTTTTCGAAAACCTACATCAAACCCGTCTTATATACACTGGTTTTCGTCCCATGACATTTCTACAAAAACCGCGGTTTTGAGTGATTTGTTTTTACGTGCATACAAACTTTGCAGTCACCAACACCTTCAAACAGAAATAGTCACTTTAAAAAATACTTTTCTAAAACTAAAATACCCTCTAAAGTACATTAATAAATCTTTAGGAAAAGCCAAAAATAAATATTTACACAATACGGTTAGTAATAATAATTTCCACAACATACTACCAGTCCCAAATTTGCAAAAATCAGTTATCCGTGGATATATACCCACTAACATAAACACAGTAAAATTAAACAACATAGTACTAAAATATGCACTTAAACCTACTAAAAACAAACAAAACATCGATTCAGGCATATAAAGATTAACTATCATGATTGCACCCACACTTATATAGGAGAAACCAATAATTTTAAAATTAGATTAAATCAACGCAAAACAGATTTAAAATATGATAACGCATCTTCATCATTAGTTCAACACAGACAAAAAAATAACCATAACCATAAAATTAACATTATTTCTTCAAACATCATTGTACCAGCTCAACACACTGAAAATAGAAAGCTAATAGAATCCTTCATAATAAAAACACCAGTAATTTCAACTTGAAGAGGGGTGAGTTCCCCATAGACGATGTTACTAATTTCTACTTAAAAGAATCCGAGACTCTAAACAAAATGCTCAAGAAAGTTTAAAAATATTCCAGAAGTTTCCTTCGATGAGAAGATGCATAGGCCAACCAAGTTTCCAGCTAAATAAAAAAGTAGTTAAAATCATCTTGAGAAAAAAATATTAAAATCTTAGTCCCGAAGAAATGAGACGAGCAGGTTCTCGAAAGCTGCCTCAGTTGTTTCTTGCCTGGTAAACTGTATAGATTTGATTGTGAAACGCTTGTGCTGAGAAAGTGGATCTATTAACCCTTCTCCTTTCAATATATATATATATATATATATATATATATATATATATATATATATATATATATATATATATATATATATATATATATATATATATATATATATATATATATGAAAGAGAGAGAGAGAGAGGAGTGAGAGGAGTGAGTATATATATATAATATATATATATATATATATATATATATATATATATATATATATATAATTGTTTAATCCATTCTAGTGCAATAATGAAGGTGAGGTACCCGAACTAAATATCTTTATAATTTTCTTAGAATATTAGTACTTAACATAATAAACTATTTATAAAATTGTAAGTAGACAGTGTAAACGTTGGCAGATTTATTTTGTTATGTGTGGATATTATATTTAATTTAAGCATACATTTCTCTCAGTGTAAACGAAGTATTGGATTGCGTACAGGCTCTACTTTGGTGTGCCTATTGGTTTCTAAGATAAGTACTGGACTCCTCATTATATGTGAAAGTTGTAAAACAACCCTAGAGGGTAAGAGGAAAAAGAAAAGCAATTCTTTTGGCTATTCCCAAAATACGGCGAGGGCCAACGAAACACTATGAAGACTGTTACTTCCTGCATGGTGGATATTCCAAAATATGGAAAAGGTAAAGGAAGGCATCTCTTCCATACCCAGATATTCCATCATCCAGAGCCCCAGTTCTCAATGAAAAACTACCCTATACCTTCACCACACCTTCTGTAAGTAAAATTGTTCTATGACAAGTCCATGACATATAAAAGAAGAAACATATGTTTCTACAAATATATGCAGCAACGTATATATATATATATATATATATATATATATATATATATATATATATTATATATATATAGAGAGTATATATATATATATATATATATAAAGAGTATATATATATATATATATATATTTATATATAGTGAGAGTATATATATATATATAGTATATATATATATATATATATATATATATATATAGAGAGAGAAAGAGAGAGAGAGAGCTATATATATATATATATATGTAGCAGGTTTTTCTCTTTTCTTTTCTGGAAGATGATAAGCTCATTGAAACATGCTTAAATATGCCTAAATCCTTGAAATTGAAGAAAAAGTCGAGCATAATTGAATCTGATAATGCCTGGTGTGCATTCCGTAATGTGGTTCAGGGATTTTTAGGAAATTATAAAGATCCAAATTACAAAAAAACTGATCAAAATGCTCATTGATTGTTATAAAAAAAATGGGGTTCCATATGTCAAAAGGTGCGTTATTTACACTTGCATTTTGGACTTTTTATAGAGAATTTAGGGGATGTAAGTGAAGAACATGGTGAAAGATTTCACCAGGATATTCAGACAATGGAAAGGCGATACTAGGGACATTGGGATAGTGCCATGATGGGTGATTATCACTGGCCAACAAAGATTTTGCGGCAAAACATTTGAAGGTCATTTTATAGGTAACTTGTTGCCCTGATTCCGAATATGACCTCCGTTTTCCTAGATTGGCTCTAGTTTTTGAAATACAGGGTGGTCACAAAAATACATTAATAACAACAATTTATGTTAGGTTGTAACGCAATTCACAAAAAAGAAACACGAAAGATATATATCAAATTGTTAATGAATAAGTACATAAAATGCTAATAGGTCAAAACATTCAATTCAGTACAATGAAATCACAATTAATGCATTACAAATCACTGTCTATTTAATTGTCTTCTGTGTGCAGAATGTAGACAATCACGTTGAAGGTTCCAACAATAGTCTGCCATCATGTGTGTATCCCATCTTCCTTGGTATCTTTCTTCCATCACCTTGATATCTTGATAGAACCTCTCCCCTTGTTCCTCACTATAACATCCTAGATTATCCGGAAACCGATCTATGTGATAGAGAGTGAACTTTTATGCTCATATTAGCATTCAAATTTTTGAAGTCTGAAAGCATCTTCTGTACGAGTTTTACATAGTTGGCAGATTTATGGTTGCCCAAAAGTTCTGGAACAACCAAGACAAAACTTTTTCCAGGCAGATGCTCTAATATCAGTCATGGGAATCTCTATAAAATGTCATCCTTGATGATTTGGCGAATTTGAGAGCCGCTAAAGATTCCAGCTTTGAGTTTCTCCATACTCAACACTGGAAAAAATCTGCAAATATATTTGAAACATTCACCATCTTTGTCTAGGGCCCTAACAAATTGCTTCATCAGTCCTAGTTTGATGTGGAGTGGTGGGAAAATAATTTTTCCCTGTCAACCAGTGGTTCGTTAATGATATTTGACCTACAGTCATATTTTCCCTAGCAGGCCATACAACTTTTCCCCAGTGGTCTTTTTTAGCCCTACTATCCCACAATCATATGAAACAAGGGTACTTAGTATATCCGTTTTGTTGCCCAAGTAAGATGTTGACCATCTTCAAATCAACGCATATAGACCACTGGTGTTCATTATATCTAAGCTTCTGCAAGATCATTCTTATATTTTCATATTCTTCTTTCAGTTTTGTTGAGTGACCTATTGGAATCGATGCATAACTATTGCCATTGTACAATACACACTTCAAGCTTCTCCTTGAACTATCCATAAACAATCGCCAATCTTCTGGTCGGTATTTAGGTAACCCCATTTTGAGTAGGAGTCCAGGGATGTTCCTACAGTATACTAGGTCTTCTTCTTCAATGAAATATGGAAGAAGTACTACTTCTCTTGTCCGAAAAAAAAGTTATTTTACATCTCGGCCTTGAGACGGTTCTTTTCACTTAGTCTAGAAGATAAACTCAGAATCTTGCTTGAGACTTAACTCTCGTACTAAATCATTGATCTCCTCCTGGGAGAACTTGTAGAAGTACTTTCTTCATATTCACTACCAAATCCTGGATATCTTCTTCATCAGACAATGCTAGGTCTGGGAGTGTAGTGAACACTGGGATGGGGACATCGTCGGAGTGTGGTACAGGTCGCCTTGCTGATTTTAAATCCGGATACTCAAATTTACGTTTCTTGTAACGATTGATACCTTTCACATTAACCAAACAAAAATAACAGTCACTCTGGTGATTCTTTGGCTCCCGCCATACAATAGGCACACCAAATTTTAAACCTTTTCTTCGTCCATTTTTTCACTGACGTAGATTTTCGACACACGTTTTACAGACCATATGGGGATCCCAAGACTTATCTTGGTCTCCGAGTTTCATTCCAAAGTATGCCAGATATGATTGCTTCACAAAGTTAGTAATATTTCTTCTTTGGTTCTCCTGGCAATATTCACCACAGATGTAGCAGAATACATTGGGGTTATTCAAACAGGCTCTTCGTGAAGTACTCATAGTGTTCTGAAAATAGAAAAAAATAAAATATATATAAAGGTAAGCCCCTTAAAAAATAAAATAAAACGATATTACTGTAAAATATGCATTAAAAAGATATTTATATAAGAGTAAATCTGGAACACCCTGTATCTCAAGAACTAGAGCCAATCTTGAAAACTAATGTCATTTCTGAAATCAACACACCCCGATATACTATAAATTCGATAAAATATCCTTGGCAGCAAAAAAAAAAAAATTTTTTTTTGTTGGCCAGTGTTATATGTGGTTCTTGATAAGAGAAACCAAATCGACTCAAGAGAACAGCACGATCCACAAAGCACTTTTAAATGCAAAGTAAGCATGTTTTTAGAATGTATCTTATCAAGTAAAAAGTCTTTTTTAAGTTTCTGTTCGTAAATTTAAACCTTCAAATTAAAAATTGATATAAGTACCTACAGTGTAAGCTCATTAACAAACCTTAAAAATGCCAAAACTTAAATATTGCAATAACTATCAAAGTATCGATGATAGAAAAAAAATGAAGGCCATTTCTGTGTTCAGCGTCAAAAAATATATAAGATTCAATAAAAAAATAAAAAGAAACATCTTTTGTGTTACATAGTGTAATAATAATAATAATAATAATAATAATAATAATAATAATAATAATAATAATAATAATAATAATAATAATAATAATAATAATAATAATAATAATATAATGTAGTTATATAGCTTTTTTTGAGTTTACTTGTAAAAGAAAATATAGTAATAGTATTATTACTTATTTATATAGCTTTTTTTGAGTTTACTTGTAAATGATATAGGAGAATTTTCATTTTTTAATTCTTGAGGTAAATTGTTATAGACTTTAGCACATTTATTACTAACTGCTTGTCTAGCTTTTTCTAACCTATAGAAAGGAGGATCTATGTGAGCACTATTTATTAAATTTATATCTCTTTGAATTTGATTATTATGAAAGTTAGATATTAGGAAGTTGCAAACCTTATTTTGTAGTATCTTGTGCTGTTCCTTTAAGAGAGATAGCTTCAATATGTCTTCAAATTGTATTATTTTAAATTTTTAAAATAAAGATGCAGTATGCTCATAGAAGTTTTTAGTGGGGCTTAACAGTCGGATGAATCGTTTTTGCATCAAAATAAACGAATTAATGGCTGATTTGCTAGATATGAAATAGACTGGAAGACAATATAATAGATAAGGGTGTATATGTGCATAGTGTATCTTCTTCAATATATATAAAGGAATGTATTTTTTAAATTTGACTAGTATATACATATATTTAGCTAGTTTGCTCACTAGCTGGTTGATATGTTCTTTTAACGTCATTTTTTCATCTATTGTTACCCCAAGTATTTTAGCATTTGCGACTCTTTTCAAGTCAACTCCTTTAATTTTTATGTTGAAATTATCAGCTATAGTTTTATTGCTAATTATGATGTATGACGTTTTGTGCAAGTTTAGGGAAAGCTTATTAGAATCTATCCATCTTGTGATTTTATTTAATTATTTAAGACGTCTGCTGCTTTTAGTGATAGTGTAGCCAGATATTTATCCTATATTAATATTGAAATATCATCAGCAAATGAAACCTTGAAAGAGTCGTGTGAATTAAATATATCATTGGTATATAATAATAATAATATTAATAATAATAATAATAATAATAATAATAATAATAATAATAATAATAATAATAATAATAATAATAATAATAATAATAATAATAATAATAATAATAATGGACACACATTATTAATAATAATACACACACATATTAATACACACATAATAATAATAATACACAACAAAATAATACAAACAATAACATTACACATTATTATTATTATTACATATTACTTATTTTTATTAAATATTACGTATTGTTTCATGCGTACCCTTTTTATTATCCTTACCCTTTTATTTTTTATCATATACAGATAAATTTATTTATATATATAAGTATATATATTATTACATATATCACACAACATGAGGAGGGCGACCCAGACGTCACTTCAACCATGGCCTGCAGATGCTCTGACCTGATCCCATGGACGCGGATCGCCTGGACCTGACACATTAACTCCCATTGGCCACATTATTATTGGTTGGCTGTTGTTGGTTGAGTTAGTTATTATTTTCATTATTACATACATGAGTGATAGTTATTAAAGGTTGGTTATTGTTGATCACAAGTCAAAAGTGCCAATATAAATACTTTATATGAGTATATATATATATATATATATATATATATATATATATATATATATCTGAAGTTTTAGCCACAATCTATTGATATAATTGTTACCAGGGTGAACACCAACCTCTTTCCCCAACCCTCGCCCTTAATGAAAGAGATTTTACATGATTATATACTTTTTTTGGTAATGAGTATTGAAATTCAAAATATAGGAATTTTGGGTTTAAGAAACATCAATTTTTTCTCCTGAGAGTCTATTTTCATCATATATTATTAGCCCAGCATTGCTAAATACTCGAACTTGGAACATAAGTTGGAGGACAGGCCAAGTATTTCCTTGCAAGTTTACTCAAGCGTGGTAAACATTTGCTTAATTTTACCACCAAGTGATTGACTAT
>JABUQX010089291.1:12500-22500 GCA_015478945.1 Trachelipus rathkii | reverse complement strand
ATTTATTATTACTTCTACTATTTATTTGACCTAATAGATTAAAACATCTATACCCCTGAAACTGATCATAGCGAATATTTACTAATCTTTACTAAATATTAATATAATAAATATCTGTAGAAGTACACACCTGTAAAATAACACAAATAATGAATACATAAAGTATCATATGCGTAAACTTATATGATAGATAGTCATGTATATAACACTATGTAATAACGAAAGGTCTAGAAGTTTTACTAGTAGAGTAAGCAAAGTATACATCTAAATCATATACTTGCATCACTAAAGTTTAACGTTTGAGTATCAGTGGTCGTTTTCGAATACGAACTCGTGGACTGTAGCCACTACGATAGTGTAGAGATAATTATTTGATAATAGTATAGAATAGTGAAGTAGTGACACTCAGTCACACTGTATCACGCAATGTAATGAGTCTTATCACGGTGAGAAAATAATCTTAGCTATGACACATGTATTATTTGTTTTTTTAATCTTCTATCATAACATCAGAGTAGAAATATAATTATATATATATTTTAGTAATATACATAAATAAATTAATTTCTACTAGATCCTAAAATTGTTTCTAGATAATTTTATTCACATAGAGTATATTAGAATATAGATAAATATATCTATTATTTGTAGATATCAATACTATATTATACTGAATACGTTATATTAACACTTAATTTAATATAAAGGACTATGATATATGACTGTCTATATCCTACTAGTGATGGTGAGAATACGAATATATTATTGATGAAATATAGAATACATACTATGGTGATATTCACAAAAATAATATTATCTGTAACATTCATTTCTGTAGCCTGATATTAGAAATAAAGCAAAAATAAATAGAGAATAATAAATGTTCATATGAATAGGTATGACACGTAATAGTGCATATAGTTTACTCCGATCTTGTACTGTTACGATATGATAATTTAATTTAGCTATACTTTATGTATCTACGGAACCGAAGTTACAGGTTACACAATATCAATATATTATTAAAAATGATTAAGAGATACGTTAATATAGTAATTAGAATACTATATTGAGTGCGAGTATAAGTGGAAGTCATCGCATTCACAAAGTGAATAAGATAATCCTCATAGAATAGATACTAGTTAATATATATTTAGATATATATCAGCACTATCCTCAGAATACTGATATTCAAATTGCTCACACCACACACGAAGTAATTACACATATTATAACTTTGATTTTCACTATAGCAAACACGGGTAGCATAAATGCTATGAGATTAAAATCAAAAAGACTTAAACAAAACCATATAGATGTTCTCTACTAACATTACGACCTCCTGTTCTTCTCTAATGTAGCCATGTAAAATTTTCTGTCCATAATTATGTATTTACTAGAAAAGTTGTATATGATTAGTGTGAATCGTATACTTGACTGCTATAATGAAAGCATTGAGAGTAATGCTCGTAACTGCCATCAAATATATGTGATTTGCTAAGTTTTATAAATGAACTTAGGTTAACGAAAAGCTGTTCTATATGTTAAAGTGAGTCCTCTTCTGGTAAATAATTAAACTCACATTAGTAAAAATTAAGCATTTTGAAGTACTGGTACAATACAAATTTAATTGTATCATAAACTATTGAGAAAATAATACAAACTACAGAGGAGCATATGTCACGATGTTAATTGAGATATAGTATTTCACCTGTTAATGGAACGTAGTATTAATACTCACTTGAGATGTATAACTGTTTAGCTCGTGTAGTAACCATCATATATATTAAAATACTTAGATATTGGCTCATAATATTAAACTTGTATTCTATATGACAATACTTTACGTGCTTTGTCACAGAGGTAATGTCTCTAAGTAATTAATTTAACATTAAAGAATAACACTAGTGTCTTGTCTAATTTTCACAAATCTATATATCTGAGGTGAGTTCGTGAACTGCAAATTTAATTTCTGCGTGCTATTTACGATGACTTTAACAGAAAATAGCAATATAAAAATAGCCTTATTTCAAGGAGCAGTGGTCGAGCGCTATTGAAGAGTGAGTTATAGATGATTTAAAAGATATATTATGTGCTCTCTGAGAACAAATTCCTTTCGGTGATGGGATGTATTCTCATCTTTATTACTAAAATTAAGTTTACAATATTTCTAGTTGTATATATACTGTCTATGATGATGATATATCGCTCAAATCGCCTATTAATGTTTAACATAGACAATGTCCAGTCTTAAGTCAAGTAATATGGAGATGTAACGTTTGTAATACATTCGCTATATTTCTGATATATAGATGAAAAGGGAACATAGAGTGATACTATGAGACAACGCAACGTCATATGGAAGTAATATATGTAATGCGCAACAAAAACGAGGGTTACATCTAGCCACAATTTATAATCTCACTATTCAGTTAGATTTTCTTTTAAATTTGAGGATCAAGATATGTGGTGAAGGATGTTTGAATCGGACTGTGCGTTGCGGTTTAAATAGTTGATATTGACGACAAATACTCTCGATGTGAAAGAAGTATAGCTGAGAGTTATTTTGACATGAGAGTTTTTCTCAATTACTAAAATGTAACAATTCCCCTATAATTTTCAGGGAACACATATATAGTAGATTACACCCTTATATAAATGTTATATTGTAATTTTGATTATGCATATACAATCAGCTCACTAACGGTAGTAATATATATATTGGAGTTTCCTTGACATATAATCATTTCTAAACTAATATAAGTAAGATGTACCGCTTATTTTAATTCAAAAGATGGGGAGAAATGTAATCACCTCACGATAATATCTGAATTCTAGACGTCCTTCCCCATTCACTAATTAATAGTAAAATTGGATACATTCTTAATTTTTTACCGTTCCAAGTTTAGCACTAACACAAACACACTCATCCAAATATTAGGGTTTTAAACTACTTATAGCTTTTCGCAGATACCCAAAATCCGTATTAGTCAAAAAAAACACTAAACAGAAAAGGAGCAGATCCATAGAAAATCTAAACTATCTAACAATTACAGTCATACCTGTTTTTATAGGAACTTTTACCTTGTATTGTTGCGATTTTACTCTATCTCAGTTAACCAAATTTTATATCCAATAAAATTGAAAAAGATTTCCAATTCACCCTGAATAAGTATTAGGTATAATAAACTTATATGACCGATAAATATGTGTATTAATATAACATTTAGTTTAATAGAGATCCTCATTTATATTATATATAATATTTTATATATAATACGAAATACAAGAAAAATAAGTATAAGCAATGTATAAGTTCTATATATATATTATTATATTTATAATATATAATGTAGGTTAATATTGTTCATAAAATTAATAAATTAATAATAAATAATTAATAATATTAAGAACACAATAAGAGAAGAGACTAAAGAGCATGAAGAGAAGTAGAAAATTTTAGTATTTTTGTACTGAAGACTATTCTCTCTCCTCCGTTTGTTGAGGAGAATTACGTGTCAATGTGAGCTTCGTGACTATTTTTGAAAGTGCACTTTATTCGTAGATATGATTATAATAATTTAAAATAAGTCAGAGGGTTATAGCGATTCATGCTTCTCATATTTTAGCCATGTTAACATTTATTTCTTTTAAAATTTACTCTCACGACTCGCTTTAAGTGACGAATTGCTTGTGAATCCATTTCAATAATTATATGTGAACCTGTTATAGATTTATATATCTTACAAGTTCTCTCGTACAAGGTGATTAAAAGAAGTTTATAGTCTCAGTATTTCGCAAGTGAGTCGTAAATCCTCTATATGAGGAGTGAAGTCGGGATTATCGAGTCTTTTAGACCAATCAAGTAGATCCTCTTAATCTTCAGATATAGTGTACTACATAAATAAAGTTTATTTCCAAGTCTATTTTTACTTTTATAAAAATAATCATAGAAATATTTAGAGATCTAAGAAGAATTTATTAAATGACTGTGTGAGTACAAAAATAATATTATTTCTCGCGTGTTCGGTGTGGTATCTATTACTGAACTGCCCAAAGTGATTACAAGGGTCATTTTTATATATCTACACCATTGGAACAAAAATATACAGCATCTATCCAGATGTATATAGCTCACGGGCTCAGTTTCGAGATCAAAAATTTTTAAAGACTGCTCAACTCGCATCAATATTTACACTCTGAAGTTCTCTCATTTTCACTATTTACTATTGTGTTTTTGTACATGTAAGTCTCAAGATTTTATATTATAGAGAATTTGAACTCCTAATGGATAAAGGATAATAATAATGCTAAGGCAAATAAGAAGAAAAGATCCCATGGAGAAACGGTGATTTACGAAGAATAACCTTTTAATTTAATAATTAATTAGATACTTAATAACCCTTGTGGCATAAACTCTTTGCTAATTATCCGAGCGGGTGTTGCACGAACATTGCCATTAACTGGAGTGAGAATTGGAAGTAATGTGAATTCCCGAGCAATTGTTATAAAGAGAAATATCGATTGTGACTTTTTTAGCAATATAGATTATAGAGTGTCGACTAACATTATATCTTTGGAATTTGATATATTCATAGTCGTATTTTATGTATGATATCGTTATTTAGGGTACGATTTTATGTTAGTATTTCATGATGAACCGTTATTTTGACATTGATACTCGATTATTTAGGGAACGATTTTTGTATACATAATATAATATACTCAGCTAATTAATATTTATGGGATGGGGCATAATTTTGTGGGTAGTATGTGAGGATTTCTAAATAGAATTTTTTTAAATAATTTAATAAGATTTTAATAGTTATAAGGAAAGTTTTTAACGGTGTCGCTTAAATCTTTAAAGAAAGAAAGAGATATTAGAAAAAAGGTGTAGAATGAAGGTGGAATTTTTTGTTTGGAATTGTGTCCCAGTATGTAGCCTTATTATATTGTGTTTGAGATGTAGTGATAATATAAAGTATAGTTGTTTAATATAATATTATAGGTATTAATATATTTATAATATATCTATATATATAATATACCATAGTAATTAGCGAATAACTATAATACAATATATATACTATAACTATATAATATCTAACTATATCTATACACTCATAACTAACCTAATACACTAACTATATAACTAACTATACACAAGTACTATATAACATAATCACTAACAATACATAGTATATATACACTATAACTATATACAACACTAACCATATCATCATATAATATACTATATAATGCTCGACGGATAGTCGGGTATTAGGTTTTAAACCTTTTATATTTTTTTATATCTTTTAATAATTACATCTATTTTTACTATATTTGTGTTTCCAATTTTAAACCACATTTTACTTAAAATCATCTATATCTGTGACACGGCATACAATCTATGTGGGCATGCTTAAATTCTGCCATCACACCACACCACACGAACCACACACCAAATTGAAAAACTGCTTCATCAGAATTTTAACGCAACAGTGAAAGTAATCTAAAATACTCTAAGAGCGTTTTTTAAGTTAATATTTCCAAGCGTTTTTCTTAGAAGATAAAAACTCTTTAACTTCTAACAGTAGGTAGGTGGCCTTCAGGTGTTAGGGAAAGTGCCTAGGGTGGGGTGATCCCACAAAGCGTGCCAGCCTGAGTGAATAATGATGGAACAAGAAGGAGCAAAAGATGGGAGGAGAGAAAGGTAATTTTAGAGTGGGAGTGTTATGAATGTGATACGTGTAACACGTGGGATTTGGAAAGAGGGAGAGGAAGTGGGGTAATGTTAAAGAAAAAAAGGTTGGGATTTGTTCTCGAGGTATGGATACACGTCAACTCATCCTGCAAGGGTACTAAGAGGTGAGCATGTACATTGGTACATCTCACTCCAATCGGTCTCTTCATTACTTTCAGGTGCTCTCTCTACCCTGTGAACCGACGTGCGGTGAGGGGCAGATCTCGGGAAAGGCGTGGGTAATAGTTTATCGAGTGAAAGAGGTGCTGGTGATATACTCTCCTCGTAAGGTTGTGCAGACAGGTGAGGCGAGATAATGTGCGTAAAAGTGAAACTCTCGTGTGGCGTCTGCGTTGAACATGTCTCGGTTCTTTTCATTTCGTCGCTACTAATCGCACTCCCCAGTGTAACTCGTGCGCTCTCTCTGCATGCGTACGAGAGTCAAATACTATTGGAATCTATGTATTCATTGTGCCAGTGTTGGGAAAGTTCCTGGAAGCTTCCTGTTGTGTACAATCGCTAAAATCTGTATATTGGGAGATTTGAGATATGCCAGTTCCGTGGGAAGGAGGGGGTGGGCTAAGGGAATAATAGGTACCCCATTTGGTATACATTCTCCTCCTAATGGTGAGGGCCTGAGAGGAATGTTTAATGAGAAAGTCTGTTAGAGTTGTGTGATGAAGAGAGAATGATTAGTGGGGGGCAATACCCTATGCGTTCATGAAAAAAAGTGACTAGAAATCAACCAAACCTTTACATAGGAAACGATTAGTGATTGAACTTTTGATCAAACGGGAGGGGGGAGAAGAGAGCCCGCGTCAAACCGGATAGAAGAAAAACCCCGATTATGTGTGTGTAAAATGGGCAAGAGATTAGTGAGGTAGTCTTCTTACACTAGACATGCCGAAATTGTATTTTAGAAGGTTCAGTCGGTTGTGAGGAGATATCCGGTGTGCAGAATCCCCGATTTCCCTGTTTATTCCTATTGCGAGAGTTTGCCTAGGATTAAAGGGTGCACGGAGAGGTGAAATGGTTAGAGGGATAAGGGAGCAGAACAAGACGCCGCAGAAGTAGAGTGATAAAGGATAGAAAAAATTAAGATGGAGGAAACCTCAGTGTGTAAGTAAGGGAACTCTCTAAGATAGACAAGGTTTAAGTGAGAGAGTAATAGTTGGTGAGATATAATCGAGAGTAATTAGGAAAATTTAGGGATATTTATATTATTAATCAATTATTTATTTATTTTTAGTTTTTTTATTTATCTGCTTATGCACTTGGTAATTTAATTTTAGTATCTAAAATATTAGAGTAAAAATTTCTAGTTATTATTATTATTATTATTATTATTATTATTATTATTATTATTATTATTATTATTATTATTATATTATTATTTTATTATTTTTTATTATTATTATTATTTAATTATTATTATATTATTATTATTATTTAAAGTAGTAGTAGTAGCAGTATTTAATAAAAGAATTAATTTTACCAATCGTATCAAATTTCGGCAAAGTGCAGAATTATCGAGTAATATGAAGAAGGACGGCGGCTCTAAATTGGAATCTTTATGACTAGAATGAATAAGGGCGAAATTTGCGGGAAAGAATTTTTTTTGTCCCGCCACAAATTTCGTACACGGCATTGTTGCGGTTCTTCACATCTTAATTAAAAAAAAATTCACTCATTCACACACATGGCATGGTCGCACACACCAAAATATTTCAGTTTTATGTGTAAGAGTGTGTGTCTATGTGTGTGTGTGTAGTTGTCGTGTGTGTGTAGTGTGTGGTGTTGTTGAGTGAGTGTGTGTTTAGTGTTAGTGTGTGTGTGTGTTAGTGTTAGTGGTGTTGTGTGTGTGTGATGTGTGTGTGTTGACAATGTGCGTGTGTGTGGATGTATGTAAAGTTTTCATAAATACTTTTGCGGAGAAGAAGTGACATCTCTAAAAGCTACAAGTAGAGGTTGAATACGACCACATTCCAATACGTTATTAACACATAGTAAATTAACTCATAGGATAAGTGTTATTTTCATTAAAAAATGAATGCTATGCACGCACCACACTATAAGGTTAAATCTTGAAATAATGATAGTATGGCAAAAGCTTAAAGTGTAAATGAAGCTTTAGTGTTATGTGATTTTATTGCTTAATAACATGTAAATGATTTAGTGTTAACCATGCAGTAACTTTTTAGAAACAAAACCTAGTGCTTACTTATGTTGTTATGTAAACCCATTTTGAAATAAAGAACAGCTTATTAATATATACAACGACCTCAATTTTGTTTAATTGTAAATGTAAAAAAATTTCATTCCATCTGCATCATCATCATCATCATCACCAGTTGTTGTTGATAAAAATATTGTAACAATTTTTTTTCCATTCCGAATCGACAAATATTTTTATGAATTTAAACCATTGAGAAGTTCAATTAAACTTCTGTTATTTACTTTTCGCTCTTCAAGAGGTATTAAACATATGTTTGATCTCTCTCTCTCTCTCTCTCTCTCTCTCTCTCTCTCTCTCTCCTCTCTCTCTCTCTCTCTCTCTCTCTCTCTCTCTCTCTCTCTCTCTCTACTTCTCTCTCTCATCTCTCTCTTCTCCTCTCTCTCTCTCTTCCCTTCTCCTCTCTCTCTCCTCCTCTCTCTCTCTCTGTCACTCATCTCTCTCTCTCTCTCTCTCTCTCCTCTCTCTCTCTCCTCTCTCTCTCTCTCTCTCTCTCTCTCTCTCTCTCTCTCTTCTCTCTCTCTCTCTCTCTCTCTCTCTCTCCTCTCTCTCTCTCTCTCTCTCTCTCTCTCTCTCTCTCTAACTGTATTTTTGAACCACTCCTTTGTTTGTTAAATTTATTGACTTTTTTTATTTGTATTGGTAAAATAAATTAAAATGATTAATTAACATGAATAAAGCATATTATAAAATGTTGAAGGTAAATATAGCGTCATTCTATTTTCACGACTACTACTACTACTCACTACACTACTACTACTAACTACTACTACTACTACTACTACTACTACTACTACTATTACTACTACTACTACTACTACTACTACTACTACTACTACTACTACAACTACTACTACTACTACTACTACTACTACTACTACTACTACTAATAATAATAATAATAATAATAATAATAATAATAATAATAATAATAATAATAATAATTAATAATAATAATAATAATAATAATAATAATATAAATAAAAAAATAATAATCATATTGGTTAGTTTTTCATAAAAATAATTAATAAATAAAATAATATAAGAATTAATAATAATAATAATAATAATAATAATAATAATAATAATAATAATAATAATAATAATAATAATAATAATAATAATAATAAATAATCTCATCATTTTAATTATTATTATTGTATTATATTATTATTTATATTATTAATTATTATTATATTATTATTATATTATATTATTATTTTATTATTAATATATTATTATAAATTAAAATAGTTATTCGTATTATATTATATCTTATTGTTTTGTTATAGTATAATTAAAATTATTTTAGAAAATAACATTTTATATTATTATTATTATATTATTATCTCTACACTATTAAGAATAACAATGAAAATTAATCTATAATAATCTATACTTGAAAATGTTAAAATGTTTATTATAAAATTTTTATTATTATTATTATTATTATTATATTATTCATTATTATTATTATTATTATTATTATATTATTATTATTATTAGTATTAAGCAAATTATTATTATTATTATTTGGTATAATAATATAATATTTATAATAATAATAATAATAATAATAATAATAATAATAATAATAATAATAATAATAATAATAATAATAAAATAATAATAATAATAATAATAATAATAATAATAATATTATTATTATTATTATTATTATTATTATTATTATTATTATTATTATTATTATTATTATTATTATTATTATTATATTATATTATTATTATTATTATTATTATTAGTAGTAGTTAGTAGTAGTAGTAGTAGTAGTAGTAGTAGTAGTAGTAGTCCAAATGACAAAAATATTAAACGAATTTATTTTTTTCTAAAGAGAAAATAAATTGACGTAGATACTTCCTTATGCGAAATATATCTTTCCAATGATTTATTTGTTGAGGCATTTTTCACAGTGTTGTAATATAAGAAATTTCAGCGGTAAGAGTTTAGACAGAAGCAGTTGAATCCGCTGTTGCTCAAGTGAAAATTGTAATTGAAGTAGTTTT
>JABUQX010089291.1:0-2500 GCA_015478945.1 Trachelipus rathkii | reverse complement strand
TTCTTTATTTTTATTCTTTATATTGTAGCTAGTTAAGGAATCTTCTTGTAAATTGTAATCATGTTAAAACATAAAGCTAGGTAGCTGAAACTTTTTTAATACTTACTGGAAAATGAAAATGGAATATTTTTAAATAAACACAAACATAAAAAAATTTATTAATATTATATTTGCATTTATTATTCCTTAAAGATAGATACGTATTTTTTAATTTATAAATATACTTGGCACAACCAAATATGAAATATATGACTAAGTATTGGTTGTACAGGGAATGTAATCCTGAGTGCAAGCAGTACAAAATTTTCTCTTATTACTGTGTATTTAATATATTAATTTAAAGTACGGTATCGGCATTGGTACATCTCTAATATATATATTTTTTTATATGTAATATATATATATATATATATATATATATATATATATATATATATATATATATATATTAGAGAGATAAGGATGGTCTCCGGGAACCCCGCTCCTTGGCTTTGGGTTGTCGCGGGGTTCCTCCGGACCATCCCCTCCGGGTATGGAAACGTCCCCACCTCTTCCCCCGTTCCGGCTCCGAGCCCCCCAAATTTTGGTAAAATAATTCTGTTTTTTGGAAAATTTTATTTTTTTTAGGCTCGACCGACGGGGACAGAGGGGGGTGTTTTTTCATACCCCGGAGGGATGGTCGGAAACCCCCGCGACACCAAAGACCAAAGAGGCGGGGGTTTCGGAGACCATCCCCGGAGGGGATTAGTCCCCCCCGTCGTCCACCGGAAGGCCGAGAGCCGACTCCTGCCATCTTTGCGGTTTACCCTAGGGTATTCCTTTAGTTAAAAAAAAAAAAAAATTACTTCAAAAAAAAAAAAAAAAAAAAAAAAAAAAATTAAATCCCATCTTTTAAAATTTTTGGTATTCCAAAAATAAAATTTTTTTTCTTTAGGACCTGCCTTTCTTTAGCTACATACTGTGAGCATTAAAAAATCTGACCATTCTATATATTATATATATATATATATTATATATATATATATTATATATATATATATATATAATATATAATATATATATATATATATATATATATATATATATATAATATAATATATATATAATATATATATATATATACAGAGCATATAAAAAAATCTGACCGTCTATATATATATATATATATATATATATAAACTAAAAAATTAAATAAAATGAATTGGAAAATAAATCAATTTTAAGCTCCACAAAAATAAAAAAAAGTAAGTTCTTTTTATAGCAAATCGAATTTTTAATTTTAATTTTGCTATAAAAATTATTACCAACCTTTCCTTTAGTAAATTTTGAGGGCGAGTTACTAAGTCTATATATATATATAATAATATATATATATATAATAATATATATAATATATAATATATATATTATATAATATAATATAATAATATATATATTATATATATATATATAATATTATATATATATATATATAAAGGTACTTTTACGCGACACATCTTAGAAAAAATTGCGGGTTGCCAGTTTGCTATAATTTTTTTGTTTGTTGGCGACTTTTTTCCTATAATATCAAAAATTTTTAATTTTTAATTAGTTGATATTTAAGTTTGCTTAGGTTAAGTATGGTTAATTAAGTTAGATATATTAAAACAATAATGACTTGTTTTTTTAAATTTTTTATTTTCATTTTTAAGATTGAAGGTTAAAGAATATTGAAATGAATAATTGACTGCTATAAATTAAGTGAAGTTCTTACTGAAACAAAAAAGCGGCTGATAGTAAAACGGAGCCAAGGTTCTATAACCCCAATCCAGAAATAAGGGAAGTTGCTGGGTAAAAAAGAAAAATACACATGCCGTGCATAGTGGAATCGTAAGGGCAGGGAGAGTGAGAAGAGAAGAACAAAAGGTAAGGAAAAAAAAGGTACACGAAACAGCGTGATGGAGCAAAAAGTAAGTAAAGAACGAACCACAGGGCCACAATCCTGTAAAAAAAAGTCAGACAATAGTGAGAAAAAAAAAAAACAGCAAGCGAATGTGAAGGTGAGCGTGCACACCCCAAGGGGAAGGGGAGGGCCAAGGAAGTAGACGATAGGGGGAAACGTGAAGAGATATAAGAGAGTAAATAAGAAGAGAGATAGAGAGAGATATAGATTAAAATATATAATGAAGAAGATATTAGATATAACATAATAAGATAGATATATAGTTGAAGTAATGAATGATAGATAAATTATATATAATAGATTAATACGATATATAGATATGAATATATATATATATGAATATAAATATATATATATATATGATAGTAGAGAAAAGTAAAGATAAATAGATATATTAATATATTATATAATTATATAAGTATATATATAAGAGATTATGTAATAATATATATATATGTAGATATATATATATATTAGATAGAGATATAGAGATAGAGATGATATGAGATATATATAAATATATATAATTATATAGATAGAGGTAGTGTAGTGATTGTA
>JABUQX010089290.1:7500-10559 GCA_015478945.1 Trachelipus rathkii | reverse complement strand
GTTATGCATTGTGGGTGGGGAAGAGATGTCAAATTCCACTTTAACAGCAGATTTCTAGACGGATAATGCATAAGAACAAGCTACGAATTATTCCAGCAGCAGTTATTATTATCTATTCATCTTGTCGAACGACCTTGTCGCAATCTTTAAAGTCCATTATATATATATAATATTATATTATTAATATATATATATATTATATATATAATAGATATAATATATATATATTTATTTATATATATATATATATTATAATATATTATATATATATATATATATATAATATATATATATATATATATATATAGTATATATATATTAATTTAATTAGTATTCATATCGCGTTTTTAATAAATATTAAATGTGCAATTGCAAAACTGGCGATAAATGAGTTCCTATTTTCTGTAGTGAACTGCCGTTTTTATCGAATCATTTATGATTTTTATTTATATTAAAAATTTAAAATAAAACAATGAATCCCAAATTCGGGTGAAGATACTGAAGGGTAAATGAGGTGCGCCCACCTCACCTCCAAAAGGTTGGATGATCGAAAAAATTTTCGCGGTTTCTTTTTTGATTTAACTGATTTTTATTAGTTCATTTGGCGGGCTTTTTTAATTCCTTTTTTTTTTAATGAGTCTCTTATTATTGTAGTTAACTAGCAAATTTAAAAATGAACGAATTTAGTGTTTGGAAATACGTTATATATTATAATATATATATATTATATATATATATATATATATATATATATACATATATATATATATATATATAATATATATATTATAAATATATTATATTAAATACTATAATATATATGGTCGTATGCTGCAGGGCCAATTTATAAATATCATAACAATAGGGCAGACAGGGAGCAAGGCCACTTGCACCCCGCTTCTCACATATCTGGGCGAAATAAAAAATAATTGAACCATACATTATTGTCAGACAACGTATTATTAAGTGTTTATTAGTGCGATAGAATAACTGAAAAAAACATACAGATCAATATAGATATGAAAGTAGGTAATACTAATTAACAAGACGCATTTTATAAATTCAAATTTTTTCTAAAAAAGGTGTTATAGTGATTCTTCGTTTTCATATTAGCTTGAAGTCAACTAGCTTGTGTATTAATTTATACGCTAGCTTCTTCTGACAGTATTCCCAGCTAAACTCTCAGTATGTCGATAGCATTTGGCGTTTGCCAAAGCTGGTCTTTTATTTTTAATCAATCACGGAAGGCC
Source organism: Trachelipus rathkii (assembly GCA_015478945.1). Classification (NCBI taxonomy): domain Eukaryota; kingdom Metazoa; phylum Arthropoda; class Malacostraca; order Isopoda; family Trachelipodidae; genus Trachelipus; species Trachelipus rathkii. The sequence continues at coordinate 9,309 of JABUQX010089290.1, read as the reverse complement.
GTACCCCGTTGATACTTTTCAGCTCCCAGAAAAGACGAATCTAAAAAACAACCTGCAGAAAAAAAAGAATATCAACTAATTATCAGCATTTTGAAGGACGATAAATTTTCTGTCGGAACCCTGTCGACTTACCTACTTTAGAGTTATACGCCTGCATGAAGGAAATTGTTGTAATATACTGAATAGAAAAAGTATCACATTTCACAAGCAGGAGAATGCCGTCTGAACTCTCCGTATTCAGAACAATTGAAACTTATCAGATTTTTGTGGAATTTATCCATTAAAAAAACGATGATTTGTTCGCGACGATATGCTAAAAAAAAAAAATTATTGTGTTCTACCCATATTGGTGCGATGAAACTGCGGATTCTCAGGCAATATGAATTATATCTATTAGGATTAAGGTTTTTTTTGATCTTGAAAAAAACTGACTGTTCGAAGAAATATTTTCTTGGGTTTGAAAGTTCCTGAAAAAAGGATGGATTAGGTAAAAGCCATTCCCAAAAACAATTGATTTGTGTTCTTTTAGAAAAAAAGAAGGTTTGAATCCGAGTCATGCGTTGGTCAGGGGTTGACGAGCGCCCTGCGCGTAGGCCATGGCAGGGAAAGAAATAAGGGTTTCAAAGAAAGAAACTGCCCGGGAAAAAAATATTGAAACAGTAAGAAAATTAGTTTTTCTTGTTCGTAACAAACTCAGCTTAATTTGATTATTAATGAAGTCTAAATATATTACACCGGAAATTCGAAATACTACTGCCACAATAAAAGACAAATTTTTTTAGGATTCCACACCTAAGATGGGCAGATCACAAAAAATTCAAGTTCGTGATAGAGATTTTGAAAACCAGTTGACTTACGAATTTCATCTTCAAGATCATGGACAGGACACGGTGCCGAATATGATTAAAAATTCGTTTGAAGGCAACAATACAAACAGGAAAAACAGCTTTTCTATTATACTGTTCGGCACCAGACCCAATTTCGTCTATTAACCTCTTCATCGTAATATAGCCAATATTTTTGCTTTTTAGTTGAACCAGTGGCTAACATCATTCAAACAAAAAATATTGACCATAGAGCAGTACCTCTGATACATGTCCAAGAATTTTGAAAGTTGTCAAAGACACTGGCAAAGATGCTGACCAAAGTAATTGACTTGATCTGCTCTATGCTGCCAATGTATTACGCTGAGTTCTTGATAGAAACCTTGCACCACTAGAAAAAGTACAAATCTCAACAACAATTAAAGCAAGAATTGCATCCTGCTGAAACTCTTTCTATGAATATTGATAATCGTTCTTCCTTACATGCCTTCATTAATTCTCTGACCTCACTTTAGCCCCCTCTAGAGAGCTAGACATTTTCACGAAAACAACGTGCCAGATTTTATCTTTTATGTTGCATTCCGTTTCTTATGATTAGGATGATCCCGTAGGCAGTTTGCGTGAGAAAGTAAAATGCTTTTCAGAGTTTTATGATCTTGATAACAACAAAATTCCCACCGGAGAAACTGACTTATGGTATTGACGTTTGGCGTGGATATTAAAAAAAATGGGATTAAGAAAAGTTGTATTGAAAAGACTTATGTAAGCTTACTGCAGTACAACTTAAAGAGAGCGACCATTTTTTTTCCTCAAATGCAAAAGAATTGTCTAATTAATTGCACTTGGTGCCTACGTGTCAACAAGTCACCATTGAAAGGGTTCTTTCAGCACTCTGCGAAGAGTAAAAGACTTGGCTTAAGAGAAGAAACACAATGAGGCGAACTGGCTTAAATTGAACTATGTAAAGATAGTATTGTCATAGTAG
>JABUQX010089289.1:0-51633 GCA_015478945.1 Trachelipus rathkii | reverse complement strand
TACTAGTCATCAGAGTAATTATTCATTTATAATTAAATATTATAAAATTCCTATATTTAATCAAGACTTGTTGAAGAATGAGTTGGCTCAGAAATATTAACATTATCATGCAAATTATTTACATGAGATTACATATTTGTAGTTTTCCCTTTACTTTGTTAACTATATGTAATATACAAATATATACGTTTATATCCCTTCACTATGAATTAAATTTAACTGAGTATATGAGGTAACAATATAACTTCTCTAATATCTTTATTACCACTACGCTCTTTTAACTAATGCTATTTATATCATTCTATTTATTGATATATAGAATAATAATTAAATTATGTAGTAAAATAAAAAATACATATATACTATAAGATTAGAATACGATATTCTCATCAATTAATAATAATAATAGTACATTGTATTAATATCAAAGTAATATTATTATAATTATTAGGTAAATATATTATTATATTACTGATGAAGTTATAAAGGGAGTTTATCAGTATAAAATTTAAACTGATATATTTTAATATATATATTATAATTAATACTTTAACACACCGAATATCTAATCAAGTAAAATTTATATTATTTTACAAGTTATTAATATAATAACGTACTCAATTATTATTTATCGTTGGCACATAATAATAATCATAGGTATAAAAACGGGTTACATGTAAATAGTAAAGCGAAGATATATATATAGCAATAAACACATAGTTTTAGAGGTTCACTAGCTATATGATGTAGAGGGGTAAAGCTTTACTGGAGTAATAAGATATATATATAATATTACATACCGAAGTTTATATATATAATAATTATATTATACTAGAATCAGCACGCGGGGAACCAGTAGTTCACTTGATCTGATGGCAGAAGGGATTACTTCATCGTCCTCTCTTCATTACATTTACCTCTATATACGCCTTACATACCTATAGCAGTATAGAGCCGATTAACGTCGATGTCATATTAGTGATTACTATATATAACCAGCACGTTAATGAGGGCTAACTACTACTATATCTATATAGCGAGTTGTCCCGTAAAAAACCACATATATATTCCGGTACTCAATCTACGTCGTCGTTCATTCACGACCGATTAAGAAGCATACATCTGGTGCTATGCAAAATGATACTGAATCACACTCATGATTTACCTCCAAGGTACATATATCTTGCAATCGGCCATGAAGAGAAGATAGCGAGGTTGGAGCTGACGTCATCCAGCGCAGTGAGTATGAGAACGCACCTCTCCCCCTCAGGCTGAGATTAGGTTAGCGGTCCGAGTACTACAGTGTAAACGAGTGTTTTACTATACCTCATTGATGTCAATAGTCACAATTATCCTAATAACGCGTAGCTTTCTATAATACCGTCCGAGAGCTCTTCCATAACCTAGTTAGATGGATATACATTAGTAGGTATCATAAATAGATATATAAGGACCATGATAGTCTTAATAAAAATCGAGAGTATACTATAACACTACAACATATTGCATGAACGTTTTAGTTATGCTTACACTAGTGCAAATAAGATTTTATTATTTTTTTTTTATTCACATAAAATGTATATATTACCGAAAATCAGTAAATTATATATATTACGTATTATTTACGTTATTTATTTCTTTTATTCAGTTACACAATAGTATAGTACTAAATAATTATTACATTTATTCGTCCACACGAGTAACACATTCTGCGTCAAAAACTATTCATTTTACAGAAAGATGTCGTATGGGCAGATATTAACCTCCTGCGAATCTTGCTGTCCTGGTAGGCAGCAAATAGATAGTTATGATCATATTTTTACTTAGTTTATAGATTTTATACTATATTAATATAAAGAAAATAATAATTACAAATATACATTAACAGTAAATACAGATATTAATTACAGATAAGAAGTCTAAATATTTGACTAATATAACAGAGTCCTTTGAGAGATTATAATAATAATCCCTAACAAGAATAATATGTTACTGTATAGATACGTTCAATATTATTACTTATCTAAAAAGTTTTAACTTTCTTTTAACATATGCTATGTATACATAGTTAAATGTGCATAATACAAAAGTGCTTTTATATAACTTAAGGACACAATATTTAAATAATAAATAATATAAATAATATTTAAAAAATTAAATTTCATAAAAACAAGATTTGAATGTGAATTTTTTTTTATAATATTAAATGAATAATAATATTATTGTAATAATATAACTATTATTAATAAATTGAATTATTTTTTATTACTTTATTTTTGTGGTAGTATATAATATATATATATCGTGGCTGAACAGTGAGTGATAAGCATCCGTGAGGTAGACAACCTTAACCTAACACATCAATAGACTTTTCTCTCTTTTCTTGTAGTCTATTATAATACAATTAGTTACTTAGAATAATATAAAAATGTTAAAGAATAACATATTTCTCTTCATCATTATTCTATATTTTTATTTTCAGTTCATGTTTTAAACATCTCTCTAAATAATTACACTTAGACATATAATCATTATATATAACATAAAATAAAATCTTTAAATTCTGATATTAAAAAGTCTGTAAAAAGTTCAAGAAAACCTAAATTATATATAAAGAAGTACTAAATTAAAGATTAATACATAATATTTTATATAAATATTATTCTACCTCACCTATCTTTTATATATTCACAGCAATGAAGCAACCACACTAACAACTACATACAAAAAATTCTCGAGAAAACAAAATATAAAAAGAATGAAAATATATTATTTAAATTATTACTTTATTATAATATATGATAATTAATAATATAATATAATAGGTATATAATATATATATATTATATATATATAGTACATAAATTAAAAATTTAAATGATATATAATATATTTATTTACTAGCAAGTATTATCCATTTACTTCTTTTTTAGATAATAATAAACTAAGACTTATTTGCATTATTGATTTGTATATATATATTATTAATATATTAATTCGATATTGAGCCTATCTAAGTATCGATCAAATATCTAATATAAGTAGTTCATTCTCTGAGAGCCGGCATATGATCAGAGAGAACAAGCACTGTGATTAATTTTTAGAGAAGGATGTGACCTGACCTGTTCTGAGAAAATGCATATCATGACTCATATCTGATCTTCGTTGAAATATTCGGTGATTGCGGTACTTAAAGAGTATATATTTGCTGTTTTGGTTTTATTGTGGCTTAATAAAAAATACCGAGAGTATCCTTCTCTTCTATTACTCCGAGTGACAAAAGCTAATATATACGGCCCATCTTCCCCGGATCAGCACAAATCTTAAAGCTAGTGACCATTAATTATGGCAATTTAACTAGTATAATTCCATTCACTAGGTTATATATTATCATCCACCTCCATGACTTTCTCAATACAATGCGCGGGCAATTTCTTAGCACTTTACTAGTATTAATTATTATATTGAGTTATCACTTCCTATTATTAGTATATATGCGGAGCGCTACCTATACTTGCCACTCACCTCATTACCCGTATATCAGTAGTTTTAGAAAACTATATATTAACGCTATCAATACCATGGGACGTCGTATGTCCAGTATGAGGTAACGTTTAGTCGCGTTGATAAATCGTTCAGTCACTTATTAAATTTTATGAATTGAAATTATTGAGAGGCCGTTAAGAAATAGCTGAGAGCGAGTACAAGACCTACATTTGAGTCTATAAATGATGTCCACAATCAGGCAGAGAGCGTTAGGATGGCACACACTATGATATTGAATGAGCCTCTTGAATAAATTGAAATACTTTCCATTGTAAGATGAATGTTGACAAAATTTTATATTATTAATAACAAGAGGTATAGAACTAAATTATAAAATAATAATAATATTATAGAAAAAACCATGAGTACAACACATCTTTCCAGTTTTACAGACCGAATATAAATATAGGCCTTCTCTCAGCGTGCACAGATTTACATGCGATTGTGACGAGATGTCTCTTAAATGGATAGCACAAAACACTTGCTGATGTCATTCATGAGAAGTATCATTTTATCTGAGGTGGTGTTTAAGGTAGAGTGTTTCTACTTTTGCGGGAGTCTATTCTTAGAGCATGTTATTTTTTCGCGGTGGTTACACATTATTGTACGTTTTTTTATCTGTAATTATCTATCCTATTTCATTTTTCTACACCATAAAATTGTTTAATGAGTAGAATATGTTGTTCCTATTTCTTTTTTCTTATACCCATAATATAAAAGATTCTGCGGACAGCATTTTGCGTTTATTTTGTTGTCTGCATGATTGCGCTGTCAGGACTTAAATAGGGTTCCAATTCCATCTATATGAGTTCTGTTGAGTTGTTTTGAATTTATTCTAATGGGTCTGGGTTTATGTTAGCGAGAAGTCAGTTTATATATCAGGTATGCCAATCAATCTTGCTGTTGGTACAGCTCTATCTTATGAAAAATCAAAGGCCTCATCTATCTATGAACACACTATCTGAGAACAGATGTTTACTAGTGTTTGGAATTCCCTGTTAGATAATGAGCATCTGTGATTTTTCCGCGTAAGTTTTTTTAAAGTTTTTATTTGGTTTCATAACTTTTTTTAGAGGTAGGGTGTTAGATGAAGAGTTAAGGTTATTAAGTTTTTTTTTGGTAAATTAGGCAGACATTTTATTAGTTATCACTGGGATTGCACTTTGTCGGCGGGGAGAGGAATATTTTTAGGAGTTTTATCTTATCTGGTCTGAAAGAAATATTTCAGGATGTTTCACTTTCGTTGAATATTTATAGGGAATACCTGTACGTATTATTTCTATTGTTAAAATAACCCCTTACCCGTAGGGAAGACTCGCACTCGAAAACAGTATACGCAAAAAAGGATAAGAAAAAGTGGTGTATGCGGATTAATATTAGGGTGGCTTCATATTGAGAGTGTTGAGGGCTCACACGAAGCAACTAGAGTGCACAACATAAGAAAAAATTATCGTATTATTTCAATTCTGGGTATTTATTTTTATACATGCATATTATATGTAAATAATTGCTGATCAGGGTATATTGTATTATTTAAGCGCGAGTTATATCTAATCATTAATTCTTCTGACTTGAGAGAAGAGTCAGAGCAAAAGGTGTGAGACGAGTGAGTACCGAAAGAATGAGCAGCCACGTAAAGGCACATGATAGCTATAGCAAAGATCATGGTGTGCCGCTAATTTGCTGTGAGCGGCTCGTTGTGGGAATACCAGTGATAGCATATGTCTAGAGTGTGTTGACTGTGATGCAGGCGTTTTACGGTATACCTTTTAGCGGCAAGTTGAACTTTGTGTTGATTATGAATATTCACCAGTAATTAAGATGTATCGTAAGCGAGAATAAGTGCGAACTGAAGAGTTATGTTGTCATAGCACAAATTCCTGTCAATGTTGTTCCAGGCTCACACTGCTAACATATTTTTTGTCGAGTCAGTGAGTTAGAGTATGTAATGTGTTTTAAGTGTATATAATGTTTGCATCGTGTCTTCAGCATCCATGGTGATTGAGGTGCGTGGAGAAAAATAATGTGTATAGCGCTACCCCTTCCGTACAGTAATTTTATTGAGAATACCGTTCTACATTATTCTTGTAATCTCAAAATGGTTAGAGCGGAATCAGAGAGGTTATAAAGTATATAATTAAAATGATACTTTTCTAAGGATATTATTCTCATCTTACAAATATATATAAATTTTTTACTAATTCAAGATCAAGAGACTCGGATTATTAGTTGTGAAAGAATCACGCCATAAACATATAGGTGCCTCAGGGGTTTGTTATTATATGAAACAATTCTGTGAGTAATTGTGTTGTTAGTGGAAATATTAAGTAGAGACTATATGAGATTTCTATTGTATAGTAATTAAAATTTTTATTAAAAGAGGTTAATAGCTTTTGTCCTCCGGATTTTAGTGATTAAATGTTTCTAAAGAGGGGAAAGGAGTGAGAAAAGAGAGCTATGTTGTTGTCATTATAAATGTCTTGAGATAGAGAGAAGAGACAAAGGGGAACGGGTATTTATCTAGATGTGTAAACAACAGGTATTATGTGCATCGTTCTGAAAACGTTATCGAGAATCATTGAAAGTTTATTTGTATTGATATGAGATCGTTTAGCTTGATATTTTTGCATTGAGATTAAAAGTACATTGGGTGTTTCTTAAAGTTAGTATGTAAGTAGATATATTAATTGAAATATAGAGGTTATTTTAAAATTGTATCGAGATTCTATAGCATCACTTGATAAATATTATATAAGTAATACTATTAGTGTTTTGAGATGTTAGATGCGTAAGGTAGGTATGTATCTGATTTATTAGGGCTTTCTTTGAGGATTACCGTTAGAATTGCGATAGTTGGGGCAATATAATGTAGGCTTTATGGTTGTTATTCGAGAGTATATATTGAGGGATTACAATCTTATATAACGATACAACCTAACTATCGTCCAATTATACTGAGTGAGAGATAAGTCTCCACCAAACCCCCTTCAACTGAAAAGATACTAGCGGCGCGTCGATCTCCTAAAATGGTTGAAAAAACAACTCTCCCTCCACAATATTGCCAAAAAATATCTACCTACTTAAATAAGTATTAAATACTTTTAATAAATAATCACATACAAGGTGAATACCATTCATCATTAAAACGCTCTAATCAATAAGTAGTATCTATAACATCTTACACCCTTACTATAGACAAACCAATATGAGTTTATCAACAACAACTCGGACTCATAGCCCAGAACAAATACATTAGTACCTATACAATAATAATTGCAATTTTTATTGAGGTTAACGTCGTTTCCGAAGTTGCCAGTTATCTCAATGTAATATCAGTAGCCCACACACTGTTCCCCTTTCTAGGAGGATCTCTCTATTACATAAGACATCCAAATTCTTTAGCCATACCTCTTTCTAAGTCTTGCCCTTTACAATACAATTACATTCAAACACCATTAACACGCGAGACACAATATAGTCACTTCCCTCCCCACAAACTACCAAATTTCACAATAACCAAACAAAGGGCCTACTGGTCTTTCATAATTACTGTATCACTGCCTGATATATCATTAGTAATATAATAAAAACTATATATTACGGGAATTTAATAAGAATAAGGGATCAATCTTTTTTCTCAGACCCATTTTCCTGTTCTCTTAACTTATAATTTGCTGAAGTTCAAGAATAATACTCGAATAAGGAGTTATATTCAGTGCATTTGAGCAGTCTATAGATAATATTAATTAAACTCCTCACGAAATTCACATCCTGTCAGTTGATAAAAAGTTCTATAAGGAGCAAAACAAAATTACGAGTTCAACTGCAGGACTATCTAAACAACATAAGCAGTATCGCTTTCCTCATCGATAACTTTTTATCATTGCAATATCTGAGCACACCACTATATTATATACTTCGGGCAATACGACCGAGCTAAAGAGCTGCATCACACAACAATTACATACACTGGTATTCCTTCCACACAGCCAATACAAAAAATAGCCACACTTTCTTCATATTCTACTGCACTTCGAACTGTTCCCCCTCTACACTTATTTATCAAAACAGAATATGCTATTCTTACACTGAGCGTTCACGGTTGAACCTTTTGAGAAAAAATGTTACCAAATAGACACGCTGTAACAATAATAACCTCAAAGCATTAAAAAGAGATGCAAACACAATACACATTTTTCAGCTAACACATGCACAGCCTTCATGATGACGGCATAATACCATTTGACCTATTTCACCAGTTCCCTATCAGTAATCCCCATATATAGAAAACACAAACTTTTACCCAAAAACTTAATTGGTCTCCAATCTCTAGACACCCGCTACTTAGTAGTGTTTAGAAAGATAATCCATGAGTAACCGAGAGTAAACTTTTAATAGAACTTGTAGTTTGATAAGAATGACACTGAGTCTAAAAATACACATGTAACACACTGTACTTATGTCTATATCTTCACTATCATGGAGACGACACTTGATTTCATCCGAACCGCGAACAAGACGATCAGAGCACAAGATGATCTGCGTACCCGATAAATACACTCAGCAAGCAGCTGATCTAACACCCCACCATAGCAACAGGAAATCCGTAATCAAACTCACATCAAGAATTCATCGTGACTGGTATGAAACATGCGAGAAGAGGAACACTTGATTCATGCACAGAACATACAGATACATACGAAACAATTAAACGCAAATCCCTGAACCTCAGAGAACAATACTATTTCTGTCCATAAAAAGCAATTACAACAAGGAACAACTTCAAGATAATATTCTAGCGTTTAAGATTCTAGTATAATACACTGAAGATCTTATAACAAGAATACAAATAACGCGATTGAAAAACTATACGAGAAACTAGCTTGTCCGTGTAGTTCGATTAGTTTGTATAATAGCAGAGATTTCATGTAAAAATTAAAAGCTACACCTCCTACTCACTATTAACAAAAAACGTAAAAAAGATCGTCATGCACACCAATAGCAATCTATATTTAGACGCAGACTCTGCGACACTAGTCAGAATCCAAAACGTCACCCAAGTAAATGTAGCCGTATATACGATACGTGCGTAACAGCTAAGAGTTTTGAGGGTGTTATGTTCATACTGAATTTTATATATTATATACTACACTGACTTAGGTTTGGCTCCAATATAATCTACTATTTAATATTAAGAGTCTAACATTTTCATATATTGTGTTGATGTGCTATATTGATTGTAGTGGCTACTATAATATATTATAGAGATAAATAATGATATGTAATGAATGTGAGAAGGTGTTTATAGAGTTTATCTTAAAGTGAAGAATCGCATCTATATTTCACTACTCATATCTATACTATATACTGGTATTTCTCTGTAATATTCTAAGTAGGTATCTCGCTAGACTCGCAACTTATCTAGGTATATTTTATAAATCAGGAAGTAGTTGAGTATATAACTTTCAAGCTATATACCTATAGAAAGATCGCAATCACGGATATCTATACACATAATTTTAAAGAAACGATTAATTTTGTATATAAGTACAGCTTCGATATTTAAAGTTGAATAATAATTATATAATGAAGATTCTATTATTCGTGTTTTCTGTATTATTATCTGTCAAAACGCATCGTGTCTCCGAAGCCGTAAATTGCGAGATATATTTATCCGAAGATACTCAGTATATAGCGAGTTCCAGCGTAGGCTAGATAGTAAAGAGCGAACACGCCAACTGCTTGAGACTTATAGACTAATGATATTAAGATAGATAGTCATTATATTGAGAGTAATATATCCATCCCGTTTTGCTAATAGAAATATGTAATGTAATATAACATTGTCATTAAAATAATATATTTTATAATATAATATATATAAGGTTTTGTCAGTAATGAATAATATATATATATAATCTAATTTCAATTAAAAATTTGAAAGATTTTTTTAACTAATCTTATAAATTATGAGGGTTATTATTTATATCCCACCATAAATTTTTTAATAAAACTAATGAATAAAGAAATATAAAATAATATGGAAGTTGTAAGTATATATATATATACGTATCATATATAATTATATTTATATACTCACACAATGATAGGCGATGAAATATTATATACGATTATCCTATAAAAATATATAGTGTTTATTTCATTTTATGAGTATTTTAAAAAAATAATTTCACGAGCACTATAAACACTACCGTTACAAAACACAATTCTTAGATCCTTGCATCTGACCTTATATCACTCACACTTCGCGTTTAACTCTCTGTACTTGAGTTCAATAGAGTTAAATGTATAGGCAATCGCTGTGTAGAGAGGATGGATCCGTAAGAGTTAATAACAGAGTAGGTACTATCATGTAGAAGAGATATCTGAGAGAAAGATCTTATTCACCTGAATATCTTCTCTCATGATTACCTCTGTCGCACTCAGTATACATTAGCTGTTCTGAGAAGAGTTTTGAGTTACGTCTGCGAGGTTTTTTTACTTTTCATCATCAACAACTCCTACAGAAATTGATCGAAACGCGTATTCTTCATTACTGCACTAGAACATAATGGAGCGCCCTCCTGCTTATCCTCCTGATAGAGTTATTTCTACCATAACCTGTATGTTGACAGTACATCCTCTAAACTCTTTTTTCAGTTCCCGTTTATCGGTAATCTCTTCTTCCTTTAAGGCACAACATGTAAGTGACTTCCGCCCATTACATTTGGTTTTTAATTCATTAAATCTCGATTGCGAATTTTATTCCGCTTATTTCCCACCGGGCTCCATCGCCAAATTAGAAATGTTTATTCGCTCATTACTTCCGCAACTTAGAGTCCCTTCCTATCAACTTTTTTTTCAGCTTTGTGCCGATCGTCCGTCATATATTCATTTCCTATGGGCCATAATGGACAGGAAAATCATTGAGAGAAGCCAAGATCAGAGGGCCATAACTGCTTTTTTCATCGATGCCTCGAGAGTTTCGACGAGAGCTCGATGTTTTTGAGATGCGAGAGATACAAGACACTACACATCACAAACAAAGGATATATTAAGTTTTTGTCTGCCATTCTTATTTTCGGTCGTATTCGAGATCGTCGAGAGCTTTTCTATATCGAGAGAGTATTTTACTTTGGTATTTTCCCCATGTTAAATCAACAAACATCGGAGCTCGGATTTTATTGGGGCTAGGTAAACCCGCATGTTCCTACGATAGTATCTGAAAAAAAAAAATTGTGAAAATCGGAGAAGGGGCCCTTAATCTGTAGAATTACCATAACCTTTGTACAGTACTGCAAATAAAAAAACAAATTGAAGGCAAAGAATCGACCGTTGTTAGGCTCTCGAAGCTAATGCGGTCACCTTCGAGCGAGACTGAACTCGATTGCTTACCGTCGTTCTCAAGCCTCGGCAGCGGCGTCGTTGTCGTAGTGAGATTATTTTCGTTCTTCTCCGGCAACGACCCTATGAAGGTAGTGCGGAGGAGGGGGTGTTGGTCGTCGTCGTCAAAGTAACTTTTCATTAGCCTTGGAACGTCGAAACAAAACGTAGTACAATTTCCGATTACATAAAAACCGCAATATACGGTTTTCTTGAAATCGTATCGATACTCGCGTATGATTGCGAAATCGACGAGTTGTTTAGCGATAATATTATCATCCTTCTCAAAACTGAACAATGAAAATGAGTATGTAGGGTCGTTAAGAAACTCGAACATCACACGCAGGGTGTTTCTTTTCCTAAGGACGCGAAAACTTAGAGCGACATTATAATCGCGGCGCCGCTTTTCAAACGGGACTTTGTAAACGAGCTCCTCAGATCGGTTCTCTAAGATATTTTTCGGCATACGTTCTTCGGATAAACAGCTTTCGTTTCTTAAGACGGAGTGCGGTATTATTTTCGCGCTACCGCAGAGATTCGTTATTTTAAAATTAAATTGTAATTCGCTAATTCTATTGTGATAATAATAGGAGTCCTTCAAAGTGACGCAATTTATCTCCTTGATTTTCTCGGCGGCGGCGGCGGCGGCTGTCATGGAGCTCGATAGATATAAAAACGAGAGAGCTATTAGGTACGGTATTATGAATCCCATCTTCTTCGTTGGTCGTGGTGAACGAAATGCGAGCTGGGATTTTTCATATAGTTAGGAATAGTTTATATTAGAAGGTTTAGTTAATAATAATAATAATCTATTTAATTTATTAAATCTAGAACTATAATTTTTATGTACCCGAATTATTTATTAAAAACAGGAAATGTCGAAAACGTGAGCGATTATTTTATAATAAAAAATTCTCCCATTATTTTTTTCCTTGCCTAATAAGCCTTTGACGCGATTGGAGGCGAACTCGAAAACCGATCTACGATCCCATCCACCCAATAACGATTGTTTAGAGTTTGTAAATTGGTAATATTTACTTTCGTAGCTCAATTCTTCGACGTTGAATTGAATATTTTCGTCGTTGGGCATTCGAAAGGCGATGATTTTATTTTCTGTGTAATTTTTTAGCACGAAAGAGCGAAATAGCATCTTTCCGAGGTTTTCCAGGAAATAAATTCGGTCTTCCCGAGGAATTTCTATTCCCTCGCGAAAGAATTTTCGGTTAAAAGTATCGAAAGACGATTCAATCGCTTCGAGGGTTCGATACATTTTGACGCTAAAATGAGGAGACAAAAGGAAGAAGCGTGGGGAGAATCGGTACCTTAATTCGATAACGAGATTTCGTCGCTTTCCATCTTCGGCCGGATGGCCCCCAGACTCTTCATCCACCTCTAAAGCTTCGATGTCGTAGGAAGAAAACGCCTTATTCGTTCGTTCGCGTCGCTCGAAATAGGATAAGGGACTCGCCGTCGAATTGTCAAAACTATTTCCTTTCATGAATACCTTTTCGATTACGACGGTAGTAGAGGGGCGAGTAGACGATAATTCGGTCAAAATGACGTAATTTCCACCGGCTTCGCGTCGATACATCAGAGCGCTTTCGCGAGCGTCAAAACTTTTACGCGATTTTAATACCTTTTTTCCTTTATTAATCTTCAATCCGCGTTTGAGATCGACCAGATGAATTTTATCCGAAGGAATGAATTTACGAAATAAAACGTTAGCGTCGCTCGCGACTACGCTCACTTGGCGCATGGGTGGCGTCGGTGGTGATACGATCGTCGACGGTGGCGGCGAATTTCTGTCGCTATCGTACGCGATAAACAAAATGGATCCCAGGCCCAGCAACGAGACCCGGCAATTACGACAATCTTCCAACCGAGCGGAATGGCGATTATCGCCGTCGCTGCCGCAATCGTAGACGAATAAAGAATTAAGCGCGGCGCGTTCTAACTCGTTCTGCCAAAAGATTTTCGTGTTGACTTTCTCGGACGCTCTATGCTTGGTCATCTCGTAAATGATCTCGTATTCTCTAAATTTTTTAAAGGTGTTATTATTAATCTTCGTTTTGGGGTCGTAGCGTAAACGAATGCTTCGAAAAGTGAAGTAATTCTTAGGGAAAAATAAGCTACGCGAGTTATCGTTGCTGCAGCGAAAATCCGCCCTTTCTTCTTCTTCTTCTTCTTCTTCTTCTTCTTCTTCCACATGATTTAGTGGTCTTTGTCGTTTACTCTTCCGGGTAGTGGTACAGTCGAATAACTCGATCGAACTATTCCCGAAAGGCGCTCTTTTATCTCGTAAAAACTCTGCGGGGACGAATCGATTGATTTCGATCCTAGGTTCACCGTCTAAAAACGTATTTTGGCTAAGATACCTCTTCGATACCTTTTCGAACGTTTCGAACATTCCGCCTTTGACCATTCCATTTTCTTTTTCACGCGAATATTCTCGAAGAAAGGAAGAGCTGAATAAGCTATTCGAGACTCGAAATTGCTTAATCATGTACGAATAAATCAAAAACTCTCTTCTCACGTTTTTATTATAATTCGAGCCGACGGCTAAATTATTCAAATCTTTCAAACAGGTCTGAAAAGGGTCGTAAAACGCGAATTTATCGAGACCGCCGTCCCCGCCGAAGGTTATTTTGAAGCAAGAAAATGGGTTCAGAATAACTACCACGTCGGCCTTTTTGTAGCTATAATAGTAGAGGGAAAAAATAGCCGTCGACCAGCATAGCTCGATGACGAAATTTTTGTCTCGGTCGTTCATTTCGTTAAAGTGACGAGCCGGATTACGGGGCGCGGAGGGTAGCTTCAAGGACTCCCACGCTACTCCCGAACTGTATGTGTTTCTAACGTCGCTCGGGCCTCCGATAAACGATATCCTTTGGGCGAGTGAATCGGTTAAAAAAGAGCTTAAAAACTTTTTAACGTCGAATTTGAAATTGTTTTCCGAAAGAAACTCGTAGAAAGTGCCGAACCTTTCTACGTCGGATATAAAAACCGAGCCCGACGCCGCATCCTCTTCGAACCACCCGCTCGATATAAAGCAAAAATCGGAAATGGGATATAATTTTCCAGGCTCGACGAGGGAATAAAATACGTTTGTTGATTCGTTTTCAACATATTTTTTGTCTTTGTAAAGAACCGCTTTCGAAATTAGGCGGGGGTAAACTTCATCTTCCCCGTCGTCCATCCGAACTGTTGCAAATTCGATGAATACGGTTTTTAATAATTACGCGAATATTATAATATTTTTTTTATTTATTTTAAGAACGAATAAACACAGCGGTGTTAATGATTGAACAAATTTTTTTTAAAAATCACCTTTATTTATTATATGTATATATTTTTGCGTAAAAACCACCGACCGGATGTTAATGAATGAACAAATTTTTGTAAATCGTTTCCGATCCTTCGGCGGATAATTCCGTCTCCCTTCCACTCTCGTCATCGTCGTCGTAATTGAAGTCTTCAAATCCGTCTTCAAAATCCATCGCCGTTTCCGCTCCCCGCTCTTCCACCTCCGAAACCCCACTTATGACCGTGGTGTCGTCTGGCTCTACCTCTTCTTCCTCCTTTTCTTTACCGTCGTCGAATCGTTTGCGGCTGCGGCGGTGTTGTTGTTGTTGTTTCTTTTCGGAACATTTTTTATCCATATCGGTATATTGTTGCAGCAATTTCTTTAGATAAGAGCAATTCTCTTTCGTGATTTTTTGGGTTAAATTGGAATTCGAAAATTTCACGCGTTCGATCTCGTTTAAGAGGAATTTCGTAATTTCCGACCCGAAAAAATGATGATGCCGCTGCCGCTCCCGACGGGGACAACGCTGCGATTCGCAGCAATTAAATTTGTGGTTTATTCCTTTTAGGACGAGAACGTGATTACGAGATTCATTTATAAGAATCGGCGGAATCAAAAGCCTATACTCGTTTTTGTCCGAAAAATAAAAAAATTGAAGACCGGTTTCTCGATCGTCGTTGTTATTGCTATCATTATTATTTTTATTATTATTTATAAAGCAAACGCGCTCTCGCGAATTTGGGTCAAAAGTGTTTCGATCCGAAACGATATTTTCAAAACCGTAAAAATCAACTTCTAACGAACAATTTACGTGAATAAATAACTTGTCGTAGTCTGCGCACCTTTCGTCGCCTCCGGCTGACCCGTCTACGATATCGTCTTCATCGTTGCAGCAGTAAAGATTGTTACTGTTACTACTACTACTACTATCGATATTCCTTCGTTGCTCGTCTAATTTTTCTTTGTACGTAGTAAAAGAACTTCCGGATTTGAACCTTCCTCCTTCGGCCGCGGATTTTTTCCTCATCGCCGATTTAGTCATTCTAAGCAGAGAGTTTAGAACGTCCGTGGAATCCACGGGGTCGGCGGGTTTAATTTTTCTGCTTTTAACGAGATTTTTTCGCGTTAGACTGCGGCTACTACCATTGCCCCTTTTTTCTAAACAACTGAAACCTTTGGTCAAATCAGCCTGGACGTCGACGAGCTTATCTACCAGTGGGACGTTATAATCGATAAAGAACACCGCGTAATTACCGATGACCGAAAATCGAGATAACTTGGTGAGGCATCGTCGCGATCGCGTTTTGAGCAAAAACGAAAGCTCGCGGCATAAACAAAAATCCTCGACGCCGTCTTTAATTCTATAGGCGCCCTTATTTCCTTTCCAGGCGTCGTTTACTAAACAATCGGTTTCGGGAGAAAACGACAAGCAGTCCGTTTCGCCTCCTTTTACGCAGACTTGAACTTGATATTCTAAGCGTTTCTCCTTCACGTCCTTCACGATGAGGTTTCTGAAAAGCGACGTATCTTGATAATTGTTCATAATCATAGACTCGAAGGCGGCGAAAAATAACGGATAGAAACTGTCAATTTTATCGACGCGAGAATGGTCTTCCCGGAGCTTCTTAAAATAACCGTCTATTGTAAAAAGTCGGAAGTCGTCGCAGCATTGGTAGCTCACACCGCCGCCACCATCGCCATCGCGATTACTCGAAGACGACGACGATGACGGCTGAGGTGGTTGAATTGTTTCCTTTTCTTTGTCCCCGTTGCTCTCAGAGCAATAATGAGAATAAAAGCATTTGAGGCACGTGACCCTCTTACACGAATTGCAAATTAAACACGAAATGGCATCCAATTCTATTTCGTACGCGAGGTTTTCCTCCAAACAATGACAAAACTCGTATTTTTCTTTCGTCGCGCCGGAAATGAACTGGAACAGATTTTTTGGGTGCGAAAAATATTCTTTCAGGGCCAACATTTTGACGAAATGAAATATTCCGGAACCTAACCGCGTTTGATCTATTTTTACCTCGGACTCCTCTCGATCGCTTTCTTCTTCTTCTTCTTCGAATTTCTTAACTAATTCGGTTATCTCCTTCTTGTTACACGAACAATCTAAATTTTCCACCCAAGAAAACATTTTACGTTTCTCATTCTCTAAATCGTACTTTTTATTAATATTATTATTACTGTCATCAGCATGCGACGACGACAGACCGTCGACGCCATTCCTGTCGCCGCCGCCGCCGCTAAAATCGGGATTTAGCAAATATTTCGCGTCACCTAAAAGTTCGAAAAGAGTGTCGCTCGTAACGGGCATTAGATTGCCTTCTTCCATTTTTTTGTAGATTAAAAAAAAAGCAGCTAAATAAATAAGTTTGCGAAAATGTGAAGGTAAATTATTTATCTAGTTTACAATCAGTTTTTATTTATTTATTATTATGTTCATTTAATTTTATTTATTATTCGATATTTATCTTTTATAATAATCCGTTTATTTATTTATCGGTGTTTCTTAATTAGTTTTTTTTTAAAGGATTTAGTCATTATTCAGTCAGGCGCGTTCGATCGCTACTAAGTACGTCGCTATGGGAAAAACGTCTCTAAGACACCACCAACTTTTTCAAACGATCACGAGTTTTAAAGGTTGCGTTCCTGCCCGTACCACCCATTACGCAAAAAATGTATTTTTTTGGTCCATCGAAGACACTAGAGAATTATTGTCCTTAAAAGCGGGGGAAGAATCATCGATCAGTGGTCTTTTTTATCCTTCAATTATTTCTTCGTCTTTTAATTCGAAAGAAGCTCCCTGGGAGATAGGCGTGACTCGCTTTAACGAGTATCGGCTTTTCGAGCCGCGGCACCAAGAGTTCGTACAATTTTACGTCAAAACCCCTTACCCTCTCGATCTTTTTGAAAGTAAAAGCGGCCGTCACAACCGCGGAGAACACGATTTACACATTAGGTGGAAATTTTCTCTCCTGGATGAGGATTTGCGGGGAGCGGATACGATCGAAGAGGATCACAAAATTGTGCGTCACGACGCTTTATCCGAAAACGAACCGCTCATCAAAACTCAAATATTTCCAAAGGATTGTCTATCGGAAGTTCTCGGAAAGAGATGCGTGATTTGCGCCGAGTTACACGTAACACCCGTTATTCCCTTTCCTCTAAATTTCGATTTCCGCTATTATTTTGGGAAAAACCTGGAAACTGCCAGTTTCGATTCTCTTCACGAGAGTATGCATACCAAAAACAGCAGTAGCAGTAGCCTCGCGATCGGCGGTCACCTTAATGGGAATAGTAGTAGTAGTAATAGTAGTAATAGCAATAGCGGTCGTATTGTCAAGAGCGACGATCGGTTTTACGGTTTCGATTTTTACTCCCCTACCGATAAGCGCGAGTATTTTACGGATCAGTTGATTATCACGTTCGACGGATTGCGCGAAAACAACAACTATCACAACCACCTACGCGATCCAAAGCGTGATACGTTTCATCTGAAGAAAAGTTTAATCCGCCCGCAAGAAGCTATATCTTTGATGAAGGAAAAAATTAACGATAAGGGGTTGAAGCGCCTCGCGATAACTCAACCCGTTTCCCGCTACACGGCCGAAACGTTCGTTTACTATTTAGAAACCGGGCGAATGAATTTGCCTGAAGATAAAATAGTAAGCGGTTTATTCGCCATCAACGACACGACTCACGGACTTTTGAATTTAGCGCAACTCTACGATTTGAACGTGCTTAAGCTCCTGTGCGCCATATACGCGACTAATTTCGTCCTCAACGAAGAGAACTGCTTAGACTATTTCGTTAAAATGAGAGAATTTTCGATTCGAAACTTCGATATGGAGATAAAGGACTTCGTTTTATGCCGTTTTCGCGATATCACGGCTAACGCAAAAATTTGGCAAAACTTTTGCAAGAAATACGACCCCTATGCCAAAGAACTCGTCGCCGACTTTCATTCGAAATACTATTTTAGGTCCAATTATCGCGTTCTTTTCGGTAAAGCGATTAGGAAAACGTTTTTCTACTAAATTTGATCGAAGAAATGCGTAAAGAAAATCAAAAATTTGAGGGACCATTAAAAGAATAAATAATTAACCCAAATTGACATTTCTGTAAACGTTTTATAATAAAAAAAAAAGATTTTTTTAAAGTTATTTCACCTTTTTTAAATATATATTATTCTCGTTTTCTATATTATATATTACTTTAGTGAAAATTTACTTTAATGATGTCGCGTGGTAATTCATTAATAATATTCATATATTACTTTGAACACTCGAGTGATTGTGAAATAATGTGTTACCTTAAATGGAAGAAAAAAAAATATTAATAAATATTGAATAAAATAGATTTTATAACGTAAATATATAATTACGGTACTCTCTGACCAAGAGAAAAGATAATTAACACACTATATTTTGTTTTCGATTTTCAAGTATCCCACTTAATCTGAGTCTATGCAGTTCTAGTTTATAATAAGATAGTTGATTGTTGTTATTAGAGCTATTTATGACCAAACACATTCAATTTTAAAATCAATAAACGTTTCTTCACAGATTATCTTTAGCTTTTCAAGGTAATCGGTCACAAGTTCATAATAGGTCTTGATAGTTTTTGTTTGTATATATGATAATGTTTTTTTTCTTTACTTCCCATTAAAAATATTTTTTTATTTAAATAGAAGCTCTTAAGTTTAATGGTGTCATAGAAGTTTATAATACATTAAAAATATAAAAAAAAATTATTATACACAATATTTACTTTACTGTGACGCATTTACAGTATATTTTGTACACAATTTTTGTTAACAACTAAAAAGTAAATTGAGCATGAATCGGAAAACTTTAATTATGCACACTGAATAAAGGTTGCGAATTAACGAGCGTAACCAAACCACCAAGTGGAGCAAAGAGACATTGCAAGACCGCCATCCACGCATATAGGCAGACACAACCCCAAGACGATACCACGTATGTGTGCGTACGCGAAGAGTCTCACGCCCGCCGCGGTGCGCCCTACGCAGGCGCAATAGAATGTTTATTAATACGCTCTTGATATGACGTAAGGTAGTAAGTCGATTCCGTTAGGGACGTTTCAATCGGCGTACCGAGGATTGCGGGCTGATATCTAGATAATTGTGGTTTCCGAAACGCGCTTCGATAACGTTAGTATGCAGGGCGAGTGCTTTGAAACAGTACATTTTCTAAGGACTCGATGCTTCCCTTAGTGTTCGTAAACTCGAATGTCTAAGTCCCAAAACCTGAAAAAAATTTTGTTAGGTCTCGATCGAAAAAAAAAGTCTTATTTTGCCAAAAAAAAATATGCGATCGGGAACTGTCAGAGCATCGAGGTATACGATCAATATATAGGGACAACCTGCGATCTCCGTGAATGATACTATCACCTAAGGGGTGCTGGTTTTTAATAGGTTTAACGTATTCGACGCCGAAATATTCTTACTAGTATCATTCCGAGTATTCCTGACCTGAAACGCCACTAAACGAGTCGACTTCTCTCATAATATATTTAGGAATAGATTTGAATTATTTCTTAAATAGTTTTGCTTAAACGTATATCATATACTGGCTAGAGTAATAAAATATTCGATAAGAAAGTTTTTAAAGGAATGCGATTCTAAACGGTAGTAATAAATTATTTTTATAGATGATCTTCACATATTCACTAACATACCTAAAGCATGCAACACATTTACACCAACACCTACACCAACACCAACCCCACAACACCACAACACCCACATCATACCTACACGCTTATTCATGACTTACTTTTCATCGAAAACACCAGAGTAAGACATTCGTACAAATATCAAGAAAGTTATTATCTAAACACATTCTCTTTCAATTAAAATAATTTTAAATTATAAGTAAATCGGGATATATTTGAGATTTTAGAATGGGGAAATAAATTAGTTGAGTAATTTAAATATTATTCATAAAAGCTAATTAATTTTCTTTAAAACAATTTAGAGACCTTTTACTTTAGTTACAAAATTTTTTTTTAAAGTTACTTTTTTATTCTCACAAATTTTATATACGTTTAAAAACAAGCATAATTCTTAAAATTATTTTACCCACCTATTGCCTTAATCTACTATATATAAGAGAGCACAGTACGATCCGTTAGGGCAACACACGTCATCCATATAGGAGGTATCAGCAGAAAAGCAGGCTGAAACTATAAAGATATTCTATCAGTCTACCACAATACCGTTTACACCTACAATCGTTTAACGGAAGCGCGGATTAACAGCCCATCTGCGAATACAAATGAAGCAATTATTGTATAAGCGTATGAGACTACGATCCACCCTTATTAATGAAAGCATTCGTATACCACCATTATTTTTATATTAGTTTCCTCATAACCTGAAAATTTTTTTATTGTTTAGGATACTTCGTGTACTCTGATAATGTCACACAATAGACACCAATATTGTTTATTCTACATTATAATTATAAGAACACACAATGACTACTACGCGATCCGAGGAACCTTTCGATCATCGGGTTACGCACACAACTACATAGGGGACACCGATCCCGCTTGAAACACTGAATACTATACTACAAGAGGTTCACGATGCTTGGGTTTAATAGTTTGAACGTATTTCGACGCCGAATTCCATACTAGCATACATTAATCTCGCAGATCCACGATGAAACGCCCACTAACGAGTTCGACTTCTCTCATCACAACTAAAACACATCTACTAGGAAATAGATTAGAACTATACATTTCTGTATAGCTTTCGTTAGCTTAAACGTATATATATAGCTGCTAGAGTATCAACTAACACGCAACTATTATCGATATCAGAAAGTCACTTACTTACAAAAGTGAAATGCCGACTAAACGGAACAAATTTTTATGCATCATAACTTCTCATAACTCGATATTCTTAAGATACCAAACTCTTATAGATCCCTTCAACTTTTTCGCCACTCTGACTTCTTTGATTCATGTTCTGTAAACATTTGATGAGCGGAGACCTCTTAAAAAATCTAAGAAATGTTACCTTCTTGCGAGAGAAAATAATTGTTTAATTACTTAGATAGGAAAATATTATTTTGAAATTAGAGGAGATATTAAAAAAATTATTATATCAATCTCTCTTTTAGGAGCGGGAAGAGAAAATTGTTAATCCTCTTTAAAATTCAGTACATACACTTATTTTTGTAATCAATAAAGTACCTTTTAATTCAGTTTCATCTTGAATTACTTTATGCCATTTATATCGTACTTCGTTTAAATACGATTATAGTGTTAAAAATTATTACTCCATATCCTATCATGAGTATTAATAGGAGAAGTCGATTCCGTTAGGGGACGTTTCTTAGGGTATCGAGGAAGGGCTGATATTTACGCATTTTTTTAGTTTCCGAATACGTTTTTGATTAAATCGGTAGTAGACCTCACTTGTAAATGAACGTCGGACTCTAGTCTGCGATGATTAATCAGTAACACTTCTCTAAGGACTCCGATCTCCCAGTACGTTGTTCGATTAAGTACACGCATTGTTCAACTTATAGTTCCTCCAAATACCTGAAAATAAAGATTTTTTAAGGTCTTCGAATGTAAAAAAAAAATTTTTTGTATACTCCCAAAAAATAAACTATTTATGGACGGCGATTCACGGGGATCTTTTATAGCGAGATCGTAGGTTACGTCATAACCTATCACGTCGACTAATATATGATTCCAGATGGATACCCGTTGAAAATGATACTATATAATGGAGTGCGGGTTTTAATAGGTTTAACGTATTTCGACGTCAGAGCTTATCTAGCAGTTCCTTACCATAGAGCACTTACACTTTAACTCGTTACACCGAAATACACATCTTACTAGTTAACACTATACTATTTTCTCTTACTTCACACCAATTAGAGAGCACTACTACGATGCAAACGCACCAACTACATAGAACACTTCACGGATTTCGCGACCCAATCAGTATCCAACTCTACATCACTCATACCGCTACACTACATATATTATATATTAGGAATTAATAATTTTAAAAAATTATTATATTTCTGTAAATAGATTTTGCTTAAACAGTATATATATCATATTAAATAATATAGCTTGTTATAGTTAGTTAATTATATAATTATTTCGAATTAATAGAAGTGTTAATAAAGGAATAGCGAACTAAACGTAATAATATTTTTTTGTGTTTTTTTATAATCTAAGATACCAAACTCTTATTTTTTTTTTTCCTATCACATTTTTGAGATTAATTTCTTGAATACTGAGTACAGGTATAGACTATTTTCAAAAAATATCTAGAAAAAAAGTTATATATATATATCTTTTCATTCATCGATCAGAGGAGGAATATTTGCTGCTAGGATGGCGAGCACACGCAGAACACGGGAGAGCAGCAGAAATAGTATTGCGCCTGGCGGAGGCGCCACGAGCGCGCGGGACACGAGGTACGGCGGCGAGGGAAACAACAATCGACATAGAGATGTCGGGGTTTGGCCTGCCTTTGCGGTGTGGGTTCTTACACGCGAGAAACACTTATAGTGTGTGTAATAGCTTATGAATCTAAAAATGAATTTTAAAAAATATCTACACTTAGATATTCTAGTTGATAATATAAATAATAATAATTATTTTTAATGTTACTTTTATCCATTTTATATATGTTGTTAAATTTTCCGTTTTATATTAATAATAATAAATGAACTGATTGTTAACTGTTTCGGTGGAAAAACTCAGTGAGCTGAACGTTTGCCAGACGTTTGTTTACTAGTATTGGCGTGAGGAAGTGTCCTTCCGTTTATAACAGTAGAGAGAACAGAAGAATGGATCGGCGATTATGCATCGTTTAAGAGAATGAGAATACTTGTTGTCGTGAGCGCCGTATTCGTAGAGGGAGGAGGGCATGGAGTGAATGATGTAAAATAAGAATCTATACTACACTCGAGTCTCATAATAACCAACGTAGAAGAGGCACGAACAAGAGCGTTTGTAGAATATCATCAAAACACATCAGGATAAGAAAATTACAAGCTTCGAGACCGAAAATTAGCACACTATTACAGAGAGGCACTACATATAGACAGATACAGCTAGTTGAGATAACTATTCCTTCTCTCCAGAGGAGACCCTAAGTGCCACCACAGCTGAAAAGTCCGAAAACATTTTCAACTCTCTTGACATACGTTAGCTGCTACAGAGTGATTATTCTTACCAAGATTGGCGACTCAACATGTATTACTTCAGCTTGGAAATAGTAGCACTATGTTATTATACATAATGAGAATTAAAAAACAAATTGATATCTTTTGCAAAAAACATAGAAAAATTTCTTTCCTCGAAAACTGGTTTATTTTGTTAGGAGGAATTAAATTACCCCGCGAGGAAAGCTCGATAATAATAAATTAAATGTCTTATATTCTCTATATATATATATTATATATTTGTATAGGAGCACGTGATACGTAGATTCTGTATTGCGGGCGCACACTTATATGACAGACACAATACAGTGAGAGGTTGTTAAATAATACTTTGATCCTGGAATTTCTATAGAGCTAATAGCCGCTTCCGAGGGCAATTACACAAAATGGATATCATTTTTAGACCGAGAGATGTACGTCTCTAGTTCCGTAAATTTTGATTTATCACTCAACTCACATATATAAGTTGAGCAGAGAGCGATGTGAGTTTCCCGTATGTATCTGTTTTTCATATGAAGTATAGATGGGTAAGTCGTCTCTGTTCGATTTTTACTGTTTTCCTGCGGAAATAGGCTCCAAGATATCATAATAGATATATTTAATACCATAATGTATTCATAAATGAATATCCGCCGAGGAGAGACTCACGCAGGAAATATAGTCCACGCGACCATAGCAGTCGAGGCTCTGCTAAATCACATCATATTGTTATTGTTGAATCATTAATTTTCAACATTCATGAAATTATTGTCAAAATACTTCGCGTGGAATGCGATGGGGATACCTTTATGTCAAACCTCGACGGTAACAAATATAATTGTAATTGGCAAATAATCTGTATTTCCTTGTAATGTAGACTAATTAGTATATGCAATCGATTAAAATATTGTTGGTCGAAATATATAAAATGATTAACATAGTTCTAATATAGATGCTAGAGTAAGAACTTAATGTCTGTTTGAGTTATTCAAATTACTTGTGAAGGTTAATCAATACTTATAGATCCGAGTTAGTGTAGTCATTGAACTACACACGC
Source organism: Trachelipus rathkii (assembly GCA_015478945.1). Taxonomy (NCBI): domain Eukaryota; kingdom Metazoa; phylum Arthropoda; class Malacostraca; order Isopoda; family Trachelipodidae; genus Trachelipus; species Trachelipus rathkii. The sequence goes on along the minus strand of JABUQX010089289.1, from coordinate 27,131 downwards.
TTACAAGTATAAACACAAAATCGTGAGACCATGCACATCGATTCTGATTTGAGTGTATTGTTGATAAGTTTGGTCAATACAATAAGTTAGATCTGGATATTTTTTTGAATCAACAATTTGTGTGATTCGTTAGATGCTCGACTTATATGGTACGTACAAAAATAATATAATGTTTTGGGGTAATAAAGAGATATCCATAATATTATTACTAATAAGGTTCTCATTTATCTAGAAATTCATATATAGTATATTATATAATACTTCATATATATACAAGAAGTAATAACAGATGAGTATAGAATATAAATTCTTGTGTTCTTAAGAGATAGGATTGAGATATATCATATAGAGGATATGAAAGTATATAAGAAACCTTTTTAGGAAAGTATTTCAACCTGTATTTCATTTTTCAGTCCTTGCACCACCGGCATCAACGAAGGAATGTCAAAATAAGGGTCGATCCATTGGGTCTTTCCATGACCAGGCAAATCAAGAGCTATTAGCGTGTAGTGTTGCTGTAGTTTTTCGGCCAACGGAATGAAAATCGAGCTATCGTTACCAAATGACATCACAATCAGCAATCAGCAATGACTAATTTTTAAAGATGTATGCGTTGCGAGTCAAAATGCATCTGTAAGTAAACGAATTATTATCTATCAATAAGTGACGTGTATAATTAATGTAACTTCCTGAGCTTAGTTAAGTAAACCTCTCAAGTCTAGAGAAGTGGCAAGAATGAGAATGTAATGATGCTACTGATATCACCAGGTTAAGGTGTCATGAGAAGTGTTGATTTCTGTATTTAGGGTATCAGTATGATAGAAAGATGTGTGGCTTTGAGATATTTAATGTGTAGTAGTGTAGTGTGTGTTGAGCCGTTTGTGCACTAAGCGGTTAATGAGAGTGTAATCATACCGTGGTTAAAAACAGTAGTGTAGGAATGTCCATAGTGAGGCGATTTGTAGGTACTAAGTGTCTATAGTAGAAATGTGTATATAACGATGATGAGCATTCTAACGGTGTCGTGTGGTGTGTTCGTGTGTTCGATAGTCTTTTTGTTTTTATTTACACCGCTACATCTTGCATCGCTACGCGTAACTTGTCGTAAAGCATTTATTTAAAATCTTGGTAAGCAATCGGCATTGCTTAAAAATAACAAGTATATTAGTATAATGAAAAGGATATCTAATAAGAAATTGATTAATATAACACGCTCAAATTACTAACTAAAAACAGATACTAGGTATTGAAGAAAATAAAGACAATATAAATTTAATAAAATAGTAGTATATGTATACAAGTACGTGATTGTAAAAATACAAGATAAAATATACCATCAATGTTATTATTATACAACAAAATATATTCTCCAGTAGTATCAGAGTCCGAGAGGTACAAGGAAGCTACTGACAGAAAAATTCACTAACACTGCAACTACGGTACCAAGAGAAGTACACAGACTAGGATGGAGTATAAAGACACATAGTAAATTATACATCACAAGTAATAATATGCAGTAAGAACTAAATGAGTATTAAGGAAGAAGTAAGCACGTTGATACAACTGACCAGACTAATCAGAGAGAATTTTTATCCAGTGTCGATAATCGATAAACTGGCCCCATAATACTTAGGTATGTTAGGGTAGTTGGACATTAACCAGGCGTTACTTTATTGTATTTAGAATCGTTAGTCTTTTGGAGAACGACGAGTTGCTTATTATGTCGGGTACTGGGTAACGCTATAGAATATATCTGTAATACTGTGTTAAAGCAAATCATAATTTCATCAGAAAAATGAAAGAGAATTTATACAAGAGCGATATAACCAAAAACGAGTTAACCGCAAGTTATCACATATAAGAGTTAACGAGAGACATGTCAAGCATGACAGTATTTAACAATACAAACAAGTCATACTTCTATAACCTAACCTATGAGTGATTAGGTATATTTCAGAAGGCTTAACTAATATGAATTTATTTAATATTGAGAAAATTATGTCACAGACGCTCTTGTTCAGAATATAAGTTGGTTATTGACATATAATAATATACAGAGTGATGAGTATAAATCAGTAATAACACAGATAGCAGTTAATATGAACCATAGTGAGAAAATTATAACAATATAGAGTTCTTGTAAAGAGCATATAGACAGAGAGATTAAAGTAGTTATAAAAGCATAGGATAGAAAGATAAGAACACACAACGCACATATACAGAGTAATATACACTCTAGTGTTGTTTTATGTGATAACTATATTCATCTATTTGATTTTTTACTTGATATTATTAACTTCTGACAGTATTAACAAATTTAGTACCAGGAGAAATGTTATTAATTAAAACAATCGATCGATAGCTTAACACTGACAATTTCATCACACACAATGATTTATTTTAAGAGATATTTTCTGTCATCAACTTACCTGATTGTAAATCATGTCTCTGGACCTTGCACTCTCTCACCACTAACATATCATAATTTTACAATATATGATATAGATTTATTTGCAGCGTGCATAGTTTTTATTTGGATATTAAATCTAATTTAATTATAATTGATTAAATTGAGAGGTTACAGACTTTTCATCACTGAGTAGTTAATTAGAAGTGTATACTACAATGTGCACTCATGTTACATACGACTACAATTCAATAAGTAGAATAATATGTAACAGCGAATAGCGAGAGCTGTATACTCTCCATAGACGGTTAACGCTACTGACACATCGAATTTTCTCTTGAATCCACTTGAATATTTTTTAATTGTAATAATTGTAAATAATAATAACATATTTATAATCATAAAATAATATTTTAATATTAATTTATTATAAAATAATTTAAATATACATACTTTTATTATCAAAATTAATTTTTAATATAGTTATTAATCACTTTTTAATCCACATTACGATTCCTCTGATGAAAAAATATAATACAGTTATTATAAAATGTATATAATTAATAATATTATATATTTACATGTAAACCTTAATCTAATAAATTATATTAGAGGAGAATGTTACAAGTAATTTTATCGTTAGGAAGACTAGTATATTTTTGAATTGCTGTAGTGTGGATGATGTATGGTCGTAGAAAGCTGGACAGGCTGGGTATAGATAAATTAGATTATATTCTGAGAGGTGGAATGTATAGTGTACTAGGTTACTGATGTTCAGCTTGTGTGAAATAGGATAAATATATAACCGGGGGTGTAGATGCGTATGCATATTGAGTAGGTGATTTTTTGTATTATTATAAAAAAGCATAATATTGGTGACCAAGTTGTGTAGTGAATATAAATAATAAGAACTAATAGCAGGGTGTATAAGGCGATTGTTATGACAGATGACCGCGAAATTCATTATCACAGTAGACATTGAGTAAGATGCGTATGTATAGAACCGTGGAGTATGTGCTAACTAGACTGGTGTATGTACCCATGCAGAAGACGGTATACGGGGTGAGTGCGTGTAATATGAGATAGTCTGGATGTTGCGAGATTGTGATACTAACGGCCAGTATCTGGTATAGTAGGCATATTGAGTGAGTATAGTCTCACATAGAGATATGACACGCTATGATGTGGTGAATGTGATGTAGAAATATATACCATCTATTAGGTCAGTGTAGGTGTATGTATTGTATAGCTGACACGATATCAAGAAAGTAGATAACGAGTATAAATCGGGTCGTCGGTGAGTGTGCCCAGTCATGTGTATGAAAGAGAGAAGTCAGTATTTTAATATAAACTAGGATGTCGTGTCACGGCGATAGTTGGCGTATACACAGAAGATTTTTGTTTTATACGGAGGAGCGAGCCAAATCAGGAGAAGGAGATTGTGTTTTCATATTATACTGAGTTATTAAACAGAGAATAATAGACCGGAGATACCATATGATTTTATGGCTCATATTCAAAAATCTATATATTACAACACCTTAGAGGAGTAACTCCTGCAGTGTATGACAAGTATATTATACGCATTAATATTCTTATACGTCTTAATTTATAGTAATGAGGTTAGTGCCCGATACTTCATAGGTACTGGGAATTGATTCTTTAGTAATCATAGATTTAGATCACCCCCAACACATGCAAGTATATACATATTAATTACTGGGCTGCATAATTTCTGAGTCTTGCATAAACTGCCCAAGTCCCTGAGTTCGAAATCGTCCCAATTCAACTATCAGACATACATCCGACCTCCGACATCTGTCTCTCATCTAGAAACTAAAAAAAATATATATAATAGATCTAATATATATATTTATCTTACTGGGGATTCAAATTGTAAATACTTTAAATTGGCTGTCTAAATACTTTCTAATGAGGCATATAATATATAAATTTTCAAGCGTAGTCATATGAGTAATATATAATAAAACTACAGATGAATGTAATAGATGTTTTAGAAATATAGAATTAGACGAGAACTTAAGCGCGTGATAGATTCAATTTTCAGTTAGTTCTCCTCTTAAGTTAATTATTGTCACTATAAATACACATTAAATTCACGAGAGTTATTAACCTTATTCTTTAGCGCGATCTTCGTATTAAATTTATAATGTTTCGGATAGCCTTAATATATTATTCTAAGTGATCTTTAATGGTAATAATATCCTGAGACTGAGAGGAGCAGTGCTCAAGTGCGTACAGAGAGAAAGTCAACTATTGACTTTATGTAAAGCACGTATCTTAGTCACTATACTATTCAATTCGATTAAATATATAAAATACTATTTATTGAAGATTTTTTTGCATGTTTAAATAGGAGATACTTAATAAATTAATGTTTCTGATTTCCCCCTAACCAAACAGTATTTATATTTAAATTTATTTATATAAATTTATAAAACACTATTAATTTATCCAAAAATAATATATTATTTTATGTTTAATATATATTATTCATATTATAATTACGGTTATTGGATTATAATGTATTAAATTATATTATATTAATCACTCTTTCCCTATCTATTATTATGAGGAGAAGTCGAGATTCCGGTTATAGTAGGTGAGACTGATCGTTAGGGTTATCTGAGGACAGGGCTAGATATTTAAGATTAATTACTGCGTCATTTCCGGATAAGTTTAAACGATAGTAGAAGAGGCGTAATAGCATAATTATATGAAACATAAACTATATTCTAGGAGATACTCGAGATCAATCCCCTATTGAGTGTACGTATAACCAACCTAATGTCTAAGTTACCTCAAACCTGAAAAAATATTTATGATTTTAAATTGTTTACGTATATGAAAATAAAAAAAAAATTTAGCCAAAAAAAATTAATGCGACTCAGTAGGAACTATAGACAATCGTAGGTTTAACGTATCAATTATAGTGGAGACATAATACTGATCTCACGTTGAAAAAATGATACTAATCGTTGTATTGATAAGGGGGATCGTAGCACAATTCGGTCATTATTTAATAGTCTTTATGTAACAGTTATTTTCATACGAGTACGGATTTTTCCTGCGCGTATATATTACATTTTATCTAGTATTCTATTTCCCTTAGCTAGATCCGACTCGCAAACAGCGCAATCCAACTCATACAGCATGGAGTATAACTTCTGTGAACTTCACAATTATATATATCTTTTTTAGTGATACTAAAATTTTATAATTCTTATTCTGTAAAGGTTTGTTAGTCTTTTTTAAGAGATCGTTAATATCATTACTAGCATGGTCTAAGAAGAATAAACTACCTATATTCGCGCATACGCCCACTAGATTATGCTACTCTCTAAGTTCAAGGAAGTTTTGTGTCACACTAAATGCATAAATTTGAGATTTTGTATACTTATTTGTTTTTAAATACACTAAAAAGCATACTGTATGAAACCATCATTATAATTTATTTTTCCATTATTTTTGAATCAATACTGGTGCTGCTTCTCTAATCCTTTTTATATCTCAAATAAGAGAAATATATAAGAAAAGCTTATCAACTCTACCCTCAACAAAATCATAAATTTACTATATGACTTAAACATATATAAATACACCCGCAATCTCATGAAGTTATGAACTATACAATATAGACCAAAAAAAATTAAACTCGAAAAATGAATGATGATAACACCTAATAACATTTAATTATACTCGAAAACCTTTAAAACACACATCCTATTACCTTATAAAAATATCTTAACTTAACTCTCTATAACTGCTATACTATATCTCTAATACCATTTTAACAATAATACCGTTTAAACACGATTATATGTGAAACCAATATACCTAAACTCTACACACCTCACTTAACCTACATCAACCTATAATCCATAAGAGCATAAGTTCCGAACTCCCTGGAGATTAAGCGCTAACCTAATATAACCTAATATAACCTAATATAACCTGACTTAATCATTACGTTACATAACGGAGTAATTATCCTTAGGGATCATTATACAAGTATGTTTGGATTGTATATTCAATAATAATAAATATATGTGTTTCCAGATAATGACTGGATCTCTTAATTTTAATACACTTCTAGAGGCATATGAAACAGTTACACAAGCACCCCCCAACATTAAAGGTGTATAACATACTTCAGCAGCACTCTGAATCATTATCAAATACCACATGTTTCCGATCAACTCTGTTTTACTACCACCATTTTCAGAAATTTGGCCAGATATACCTTCTTCAATGTTGCTTACCAACATTTTTATGTCTATAAGAGAACTTTCTAATGGACTCTTGTTTATTCCTCGTACTTCTCCTGAAACTGATTTTTAACATCCCTGTGAAAAGATATTTTAGTAAAGCATTTAATCAATGTTACATGATTTCTAGGTGAAATATAAGAAGTGTGAGTTCCTTGAGTATGAAGGCACTTTCTAGGTTGACTTAGCCTTGCATCAGATTGTAGTAAATTATGTTATTTAAAGATGGGTCGCTACCGTGGAATAATCAATAAAGTGACGAAGTCGCAAAACAAGGAGTCAGGGTTAGTTCCCTAGTTCGGATATTAGGTAGCAATTGCCTGGAGCAGTTCGCCTCCTAGAAGGTGAGGTGTCAACTTCAGAAAAAATAAATAAATAAATAAATAAAGCAAGCGGACATTTTCGTTGAAAACTTTTTAGTTGAAGGTTTTGCAGTTCTCATTTATTATATAGATATCAGTTCCATTTTCAGCAGTAACAACATGAGAAGTATTGGGATAATCATCCCTTTTTTACTTATTATATAATATTTTCACCATATTATAAATATTTATACATATTACAATAAATATTATAGTATTAAATGCTAATTATATAAAATACCTTATGCATTTGGTCTCGCATTTTTATTTGTATATTTATATATATATATAGTTATAATATTACTATATTATTATATTATAATGTGATATTGGTTAATAGGCGACAAATTATTTCATCCATATGCTGAAAAACTACAATAGCACAGGGAAAAGGTACATTGGCTGGGGAATAGAGAGTCCATTATTAGGCGGAAATGGTAAAAAAAAAAAAAAAAAAAAAAAAATATTTTATATTAATAGTCTATTCAAATTAACGGATTACGAGAAAATGATACATTTTAATTAATGTACAAAATGTCATAAATAAGAAAATGTTAAAAAAATAAAAGCTTTTCAAGGTATAAAATATTCAATCTTATCCATCTGATTCTTGAGCATTTTGAAAGAAAAATTTATTGGTTACTCTTTAAATAAATAGACTTCTTTTTACTTTTTGCTTTTTGTTTCTATTTACTAAGATACCAAGGAGCTATACCGGCCGAGGGCAGAGTCGGGTTTCTTCGCCTTTCCGGGGAACTACGGGGTAGGACTTTCCCTCCGGGAGGGTCTCCGAAACCCCCTCTTGGGATTTGGGTGTCGCGGGGTTCCCTCCGCCCTCCCTAAGGGCGTTATGGAAAGATCCCCCCTTTATAAATAATCTTATATAGTATATATGTCCCTGTTCTTGCGTTAAAAAGCGTTAGATGAGCCATATTATTTTAATTTATTTATTTATATATTATTTTTTTTAGATTTTCCTAACCTTAAATTTTACAAGGACATAAAAATAAATTCTTTTGCTGTAGCTATTGTGTTTTTGAGATATGATTTTTTTTTCCTTTTTTTTTTTTTTTTTTTTTTATATTTTTTTTTTTTTACAGTTCCATCACATTTTTGCCAGGATTTCAAACATGTATTCCTTTTTCCGTAGATTGTAGTTTTTGAGATATGATCGTTTTTTTTTTTTTTCTAAACAAATATAACCTTATATACTATTAATATATATACTTATATATATTATATATATATATAATATATATATTATCTAATTATATATATTATATATAACAATAATAATGAATATAATATAGATATATATATTTATTATTCTATATACTATATATATTTATAATAAATATAATAAATAATATTAATATCAATAATATATCATATCATATATTCTATATATCAACTGGGCGATAGGCGGGGGCACTTGCCCCCTAAATCTTGGACGAAATACAAAAAATGAACACTTATATGTTTGCAGACGACGTTTAGAAAATATCCTAGTAGGAAAATTTGAAAACAAGTTACATCCATCGATAGTAATATGAAGTAAGTAATTAGGAAATTACTAACCGGTATTATATAAATTCCTTTTATTAAGAGTTTAATGGATTTCGTTTTCATATGGCTTGAATCAATGCTGTGTGGCAGAGGAGTGTGCTGTGTGTGTCTGAGAGCAGAGTTTATAACCTAGTTATAGTAGTATATTATATATAACTATATATTATATAATATATATAGTTAGTATATATATATATAATATGATATATCTACATATTAGTAAATATATATCTCGCTCACTTGACCCCTAAGTAAATCGCCTAGCCACGCTAGATAAGTCATATTATATAACTATATATATATATACTTTATACTATATCACTTATTACTCTATAACTAACTCATATTACCTATATATACTTATATCTTCTTCTATATAATACACTCTATATATATTTAAAATAACTACAACGTACTTATTTGCAAGAGTGCTGGACGAATGAATCAGCGGGGAGCGAAACTTAGAAATAATAAGAAGCATTGGAATGCTTCTTCTCCCACGACGAAGCGCCTTCTATCGAGTAGATAAGTTGCCGCTCTCCGGTGATTATGCCCACTAACTCTATCACTAGTTCTCTATCTGTTATCGGCAACCACTCCCATCTGCGATGTTTTCGTAGATTGCCGCTCAATCCTGTTCGCCCATTATCTCTTGATTGTATCCAGCTGGACCCCTAATCGCCGTCCGTAATTTGCCCTATATGATGGTCCATAAACACCTTCAACAGTTTTCCATATCTAGTCTTTACTCTTCAATTAACGAGTACGTCCTGTTATCTTGTTCTTCCAAGAGTGAATTCTTCTCAAAATACATGTCCTGGTGTTAGGTACTTAAGACTATTCTATATCGTACGAATTAATCTTTATTTGCTTTTGTATTCTAACTACGTCTTGACTGATCACTTTCATTACATATCCAAACTTCCCTTGACATTTTAATCTATGTATATGCCAGGACAACCCACCCTCGGAGTTGACTTATTCCCCCCCGTAGTGCTTTCCTTTAGTGCACCGTGCTAGTTCATGTACATTGCTCCACTATATCAGACACACACCCCACATATGATATATATATACCCACTATATAAACTACTATACATTCTAGTACTATACATATACTTTTCACTAGTATCATAGCATTTATTCATAATAATACATACAGAGTGTCCCAATAAAGTATTCTATACTATATAATTATATATACTATTCCAACTACTTACCCCGCCCCTACATTAATATACATCCCTCTTATCCTTAATACTCATAATATACTTCCATCCTATATATTACCAATAGCTATACCTTACACTCTACTATATACACCATCTACGTACATACACTCTCATAATATACAATTAATATACTACCCTCACCTATCATATATAATAACCTCCCCCCATACCTACTATATAGACTATATCACATATCCATATATCCTACTTATAACCTATCACTACTAATATGTCTGATACAAAGATTCCTAAATGGGTAAACTAAGACATTGACCTCTCTATATGATCCGCACGGAAACTCAAAAAAAATGAGCAGATACTCGTATTTATTTCCTACGACTAAATATTTGTAGAACGTTTTCTAGTCCGGATTTGCATGCTCACTTTCCATTATTTGTTTAAAATGAGATTTATTTTCATCTTTCACCCAAATTATTTTATCTGATCAGTTCAAATATATTTTTCTCAATAGGTATTACATTGCAGTTACAATGAGATTAATTACAACTAATGATCCACCCCTCCACTATATCAATACAATCAAACAGTATATATCATACTCTATACTAAATATATACATCTTCTACTACTACTACATACTACTACCACCACATACCCCTATCCTATATATCTACTATATATATATATTATATACTACTATATATATTACTCTACTTATATGCAGTGGCGCGCTCTAGGATTTGCGGGCTGGGCGGGCATTGGCAGCATAGCCTTTGCGGGCCAACTCGCCGACGGTGTTTTCGTACAGAAACATACCAAGTAGTATAAATTATAAAATCTGAACAATAACAAATTGTTTCAAACCTGGGACATTGATAATGGAACAGTATTATTATACATATACAGAAGGTGGGCGATCGTACTCAAAACGTAGTTCGTTATCGTTACTTCGTTACTCGGAAAAGTAGTTGCGTTATCTTATTCCGTTTCTTTGAAAGGAAAGTAACGACGCGCCGTTACTACGTTACTCGTTACCTTTTATTCTTTCATATGACATTAATTCGGTATCTTAAGCAATTTATTGGATCTGTGTCATATTAATTTTCAACCATTACACATTATTATTAAAGCTACCTATGTAGACCTAGCACACTTCAGGACTTATTCCTTGAATCCAACATTTCAATTAAGCCTAGCCACCTCGCTCATTTCACCTTTCTACTACACTCTCGCTCATCGTTCATTCTTCAAATCCAACATATATACGCAAATATCTTACTCAGAATTGTTCAGCTGCTCATATCTAGAATAATTCACATCGGACGTCCTCCCTTAATAACATTAATTCCACTGTAAAATATGAAAGTTCAAACATCTTCTTTTGCATACCCTACCAAAATCTCTCTACCTCTCTACAAACCTCTGCAGATTCGCCACACAAAAGAAATATTCCGCATATAATAGGGTAGGCATCCTCCACTCTCTTTCATGCTCCATCATTTTAACCGATTTTTGTTGGAGTCGGAGTCGGAGTCGAGGGAGTCGTTTAATTTTGGAGCCGGAATCGGAATCGGAGTTCGGAGTCGGAGCCGGGGTCGGAGTCGGAAGCGGTGTCGGATCGGAAGCGGCTGTCACAAGTCGACTAATTTTGAAGAGGGGTGACGTCGGAGTCAGAGAATTGGAAAGATCCACAACTCGGATTCTAACTACAATACCTGCCATCCATCTAATTCTTTTACCTAACACATTCATATACAATTGACATAACCAAGAAGACAAAGCAAAATCCTGCCTCTCCGCTATTAATATTAAAAACAAATTCATTTTAACACTCCATTATATTCTTACACACGCTTTACTATCGTCAATTATACTTTTGATGCCCTTCAGAAGCTTACACCAACACCATATATAACACCTGCCATAGAGCTCCGTATTAATCCATTTCATAATGCCTAGTTGTGCAAATCAAAACTACAATACAATTTATTCTATTCTCCCTCAGTTCTCAAACTTTTTTTCCAAATGTAAAGATATTGTCCACAATCCTCTCACTTCTAAAGCCACGTTTCACATATCAGTCCTTCATCACTCGACGCAAAAATAAGTTATATTTCACAATAAATGCAAATAAAACTCAATTTCATATAATTCCTACATTACCCTTATTCATTTACCCTATATAAGGTATATTTGTTCCCTCCACCCTTGGAACTTACATATGCTCTCCATAACCAATTTGTTACAATAACTTCCAAATCAGTCAATCACCATCTCGGCCGTATATTGATTCATCTTCACCGGTAATTTACACTAATCACTGCGATTTACATACTTCAACTTTCTCGACTTAACACATTACCTCCTCGACTTACTAATTACCTCTGCCAAACAATAACCTATTCTTGCACCATCAAACCCACCACTTCATCATCACCTCTTCATTCTGCGAAGTTCTGGAAGATTTCGACAGTGTTTCACATCTAAGTCTCATCTACATCGTTACGAAAGCACCATTATACATTTATCTATTTTAATGCAATTCCTCCTCATTCCTCATTATATACACGTAGTAATATTATAATTATATATAATATTAATACTATATATATATTAATATAAGTATAATATATTTATATATATATATACTTATTATATATATATATATATATTACTATGTATATATATTATCTTAAGTTATTTAAATTACTACTATATATAATATATATAAAGGATTTTTTAGCTTGATCGGGGTGGTCATTGGTCTATCAACATTCAAAGAAAGTCGGAAAAAAAATGTAACAAATATAAAGTAACGGAGAAAAAATAACGGAACCTGATCTCCGGAGCGTTACAGAAGAAAAAGTAAGAGTACCGTTCTCGTTACTGAAAAACTAGTTCCGTTAGTAAAGGAGTAACGGAAAACGGATTCGTGCACCTCTGTATATATATATTAATCATCTCTAGCCCATAATAATATACTATATTATAATATATATATACTACGCTAATAGTATTAATAATAATAATATCCCTAACTCTATATAATACTCCCTACTTACTATAATATCTCATATTACTATAAGACTATATACCCTATATACTATACTTCAACACTACTATATAAATCATACTATATTACCCATATAAATAGTATACTCTCCGCCTGTACACCTCTACTATATATCTACACATATCGTTATACTATATACCCTACTATATACTACTATATTACTATTCTATTATATACTATACTATACTAATATCTACATAATACTATAATATATATACACATAATACTACATATCATAAACTGTGAGGCATTACCCGTTAAAGCGCTAAATCCCGCATCTACATTAACTCGCTTACCACCTTATATCGTCTAACTTTAACGCTTTCTGTTATTCGACAAAAGAAGTAACGCGGACCTATTCAACGAGTTAAATTTCCTCCCTACCATCTTTACGCTTAACTTGAATTTATGCGTTTATAACAATATTCATTCTGTATCACGATCATTTCAACATTGCTATAGATTCGATTTCGATAGAGTAACCTCTTTTTTCTTCTTTAAAATCTATAAGCTTTGACTTGACTGATATGCGAGTTCAAACTAGTCAAAATCAAATTGTCATATCATATCATACATAATACATGAAAGATCTATCACCACGAGATTCGGGAGACAGATATATATAGATATAGACATATACAAAAAAAAAACCAAAAAAAAAAAAAAAAGATATAGAACTACGAATCTCTAACAAGCCAACTTTAGGAGTAATAACTAAAAATCCAATTACTCTTTACTCTATGAATTTTAATAGGTAAAAAAAATTTCAAGAAACATGAAAATTATTTTATGAACATGTAAATATAAGACAATCCTAATAGCTCTCATTGTAATCTCAATATCTAACAGATTACTACTAATAACCCTCTTCAATCTCACTTTCAATAGCACCTCTGATATCAATATAATCTATCTTTACGAATCGCTAGTAACGGTTTTCTGCTCTGGACATGATTATCAAGTAAATAATCGAGCAGAAATAAAAAACCAAACACACAAACAAACAAAAATACATAAATTTCGATATATTAACCAAATATTACATGAGTTATTCCGCTCTTAGAACTAAACTGGCGACATTGACGTAGTGGACGACATACTAGACATTTCAAAAAGGAAACTTCCAATATAGGCAATAATGAACACGACAATCAATTGAATCTCACAGCTACCAACCATCTACCTAAACTATCCTACCATATATGCCTAATACTATAATGTCTACGTTTATTCTCAGTTCAAATGATGTTATACTATCAGAGCCTCCCGAAGTTAGAAATAGAAGAAGATATATATATATTTTTCTGTCACTTTTAACTTGTACCCATCAGGGTTCTGTCTTATCCTCTACTTTATTCCTACTTTTTCATTAATTGACTCAAAATATTCAGTCATTATTAGATCTCTGACAGCCGATGCTCGCCCCTTCATCTCTTCAACTTTGTTTGAAACTTTTCCTCCTTATCTATTTTACTTGCTAGCTTTTCCCTCTTGTACTGGAACTCTTCAATCCCCGGATTTATTCTCGTGCTAGATAAGAATTTGCGGTGGGTCGTCTCAACATTGTGAAAATTATTCTTTAAAAACCCAATTCTACAAATCTCCACCTCTAAATACTCTACTTTTATCTATTCTTTGTTGGACGGTTCTTTTGTCTTCCTGTTGACATAGTAAACACCTTGGCCTTACAATAAAAAAAAATGTCTTGGAAACTCACATCACAACGGGTGCTGGGGTGGCCTCAAAGAACTGGATTCTGTTATACTGCGAGACTGTTTTTCCTTTCTCGTTACTACCGCTATAAAGGGTTCATTCCGGCCTGTATGATACTGTTTCATATTGAGGGGCGGCTTGATTTCACCGGCTTTGGACAGGTCGAGTCAAAGCCAAAAAGGCTTATAAACTGTTATGTACTATCCCTTCTCCTGAACCTCTATCTTTGCGGCGCGATGTATGTACTTTATCTTTTTTAGGTATGCCAGCGGCAGGTGTTTCGAGGGAACACTTTTACACTCGGTACACCACTTACGACGCCTGATAGCACAGGGGTGCTGTTTGCGCACGAAGTTTGATGTAGATATTGGTACTCCAGGCTAGGTTGCTGCGGTGTTTCCTTTTCCTTTCCACCACTGCATACTGTTTTCCATCTTCTGTGTTTCTGCTTATTTGAATCTCCCTCACTTTAGCCTGCGTCTTGTTCTCTGCGCTTAATTTGCGCTGCGGATGATATTTGGCGTGCAACATCCCTCTCCAGATTAGGGCTCTGCCGTGAGTGGTGATAATTAACTGTTAAAAAAAAAAAAAAAAAAACTGAGACGGTTAACGTTAACGATAACTTCCGCTACATAAATACCGATAAACGCTTTAATGTTAACGCCGTTAATTTTTTTTGTTACGATTAAGAATTAACGACGTTTAACCTTTCTCATTAAACGGTCCCCTTTGTAGTATATATACTATATAGATAAATATTAATATATTATACTATAGTATATATATATTTATGATATTTATATATAGAATTATTATACTAGTATATATATCAACAATAGTATATAGTTTATAATATATACTCTATAATATATATAGTATAGTATATTCATGAGGAAGTATAGGTGAACGGCTATACCGTTAAGCGATGCATTAACTATGAATTCCATATAAAACTATAGTCATATATTATATATATATATTTTTATGGGATAAGGAGGATTTCATTTAGGGGGGCAGAGGTTGATATATATGTACTATATAATATATATATATATATATATATATATAAATATATTATACTATAATTATATATTATATATATATATATATATATATATTATAATTATTATATTATATATATATTAATTATATATATAATAATTATAGTATATATATAATTATATATATATATAATAATATAATTATTATATATTATAATATATACTATAATATATATATTACATATATATTATATATATCATACTATATTTACTATATTTATAAAATAATTATATATATATATATTAAAATATAATAATAATATATATATATACTTATATATAATTATATGCTATATAAAATAATATATTATATTATATATATATTAATATATATATAAATCTCTAAATATTTTAAGTACAGGTATACTTTTCTTACCTATCGTATGATTGTTAATTATTTACTGTTATATAATTACAGCTGACTCCTTTAGAAGTTATAAAAACAATTTATTTGTAATGTGAATAAGAAGTTAAATTATAAAAAGAAATAAACAAAAACAAAAATAAGAGAAAAGTAGCTTCACTTGTTTTTACAAAAAAAATTAACTAATAAATTTATTATTTTTACTCGTAAATTAGTTAATTTAGCAGAAGACATGTAAGCATAGTGTAAGTGACATTATACGAATTTGTTCAAGTGACTGAGGTCAAATTAAGTTTTTGACCAATATTTCAATTAATTTGTGTTCGACTGACGAATAAGAAATGTAACGCATGCATATTGGAATGCTGACATTATTAAGAGAGAAAGGCGCGAAAGTTTCTTTTCCGTTGTTCAAACATGTTAAACGTGAATTGGACCCTGTTATGTTTTACGACTCCGAATCGTTTTGATTTTTTTTTTTTGCTTTTTTTTTTATAGTTATATATTTCTAGTATATTCCTAACAGATAAATTTAAAGGGTGCGACATGATCAAATGTATAGACCAGTTAGTCTTTACGATCCGTCGTTTAAATTTTTTTTTTTTATTAATAAAGGAAATTACCCAGAGGGTAACCGCAAGATGCGCGGAGTCGGCGGTCTCTCGGCCTTCGGGGAACGACACGAGGTAGGACTATTTTCCCCCTCCGGTGAGGTGTCCGGAAACCCCGCTCTTTGGCCTTTGTTTGGGTGTCGCGGAGGTTCCTCCGCCCTCCCCTTACGGATGCGAAAACGGTGCCCCCTCTGTCCGTTCGGCTCGAGCCCCTATTTTTTATTTTTTATTAATTTTTTACATTTTGTAATAAGCTTAACAAGCTGATTTGAATATATAATTGGTTTTCCTTTCAAGGGTGGTACTTTTCCAGTTACTTCATTTTGAATATTTTTTTTTTATTTTATTTATTTATTTTTTTTTTACATC
Source organism: Trachelipus rathkii (assembly GCA_015478945.1). Taxonomy (NCBI): domain Eukaryota; kingdom Metazoa; phylum Arthropoda; class Malacostraca; order Isopoda; family Trachelipodidae; genus Trachelipus; species Trachelipus rathkii. The sequence continues at coordinate 10,123 of JABUQX010089289.1, read as the reverse complement.
TTTTATATATAAGCTTTACGCTGATTTCAAATATAGCAATTGGTTTTCTGTATTTCTACCAAAGGACCACAACCTACTTTAAGTATTTCCCATGATGTGATGATTATATATATTTACTATATAATTATATATCTATAATTATATATATTATATATGTATATTTATTATAGAGAGATGATCTAAGAAAATATTTAGGTTTTTGTCTCATATATATAAAAAGCTTTGTCAATTATCTTATAATTATATTATATATACTATATATATATATAAAGTTGCTTCACATTAAAATATATTAATTAAATCGATATTTTATCATTTTCCTAGCTTCTTTTCAAAATTTCAAAATGTATCGAAATTTCAAATATTTCGATATTTCAATGTTACTCGATTCGATAGGTAAGAAAGTATACTTTGTCCATATGGTAATATAATACTTATCATTATATCTAATATATATATATATATATCATATATATATATATATTATATATAATATATATATATATATATAATATATATATATTATATTTTTTACTTATTAATAATAATATATATATTATCCACTATAATAATAAATCAACGAACATCACCCTATATATAAGTCACTAATAGAACTAAAAATACTATAGTGTATACGGCATCAATCTATCCAATACATCACTATGGTCTTTCCAAACCATTAGACAATGTAATATTTCATCGATTCACTTTCTGCAATTGGTTTTTAATGTGTATTGTTCTGAAGCGAAAAACATCGACGTGAAAGCCTCCGTGATGAATTTAACTTTGGCAGTCCCAAATGCTTATCGACATCCTTGAAAGTTCTTCAGCGGAGATAATGTCAGAAGAAGCCGCTGTATAAAGCCCCAACTAATTCACCCACCCTGTTGATGAAAAAACACATTTAAAACTTTGTGCTTTCTGTATTTTTTTTAATCATTTAGGAAATACTACTTCATTACTATCGCTTGATACGCATCACCTTTTATTCATTTTTTACTCTAAAACCCTGTAAAACGTCGTCTGGCAAACTATAGGTTATATTTTTTTTCGCCAAAAGATTTAGGGGAGAGGGGCCAAGTGCCCCTGCACCCCCATGATACGCCCTATGAATATATTCTCTATAGTATCCAACCTAAATCCCAATAAAAAATATATATATTTTAATATATATATATATATATATTTATAATATACTAATATATATTATATATATATAGTATATATGATATAGTATATTATTGCGCAGTTCATGCAATATGAGGCGTTAAATCTGTAGCCTACTGCATGCCGGCGAGGCCTCTTTAGGGCGCGTGGCCAGAGATGATTTTGCCAGGTCGCCCTGACCTAGAAGCGCCACTGCTATAACATATATAGGATATTTATAATATATATATATATATATATATTATATATATCATATATATATATATATATATTTATTATTATATATTATAGTATATTAATAAATATTAATACTATATATATAATATTAGTATATATATATATATATTTCCTCACTATCTCACAGCGCCATCCGTTAGGGAAATCATCCCTGTCGTTTGCAAGCGCACTATCCTACCACAGGAACATCTCTTCGTAAGTCGATGTTCCTTCCACCTAGAATCAAGCGTCCATCCCTCTTCGCCACAGCGCCGCCACTCCATCCTTCATCTTTTCATAAGTCGTCCGCGGTTTTTACCTGCAGGCTGCCATGCATAAAATCTGGCTGGGTATCTATCTTCATCCATCCTTCTGATTTGTCCATACCACACCTCAGTTGTTGTCTCTCGATCACATCCTCCACCGCCTCGACACTCTCTCTTATCTCAGTAATTCCTCTTCTTCTTCTTCTGTTCACTATTTCATAAGACCTTCATTCTCGCCGCCACGATCTTAATCCTTGTTCTAGTTGTAGTGTCCCCGACTCCGACCCAAACAAAGTACCGGTCTCAGAATCGTCGGGTATAAATAAGTGTTTTAAACTGTCTCGTCACATGTCTGTTTCTCAGCAGGGATACAACTGACCAAATCCTCTAGAGTAGTTCATTATTCTTTCTCTATTCACCTTCATCATCCACTGTGTTTACCGTACTCCAGAATACATTGTCCCCACCGATCTTATGTTTAAGTTCTACTCCTTCCTAGCTATCTACTCACTTCAGTTCTCTTCTCCATATTCCTCTCAATGCCCTCCGTGCAGCACCTCTTTCCATGCTGATCCAGTTCACTCTTCAGTGTAACGTTCCGCTGTCTCTTGCAACGAGCAATCGTCGCAGTATGCCAGCTGTACACAATCTTCTCTCCTCTACACTCTCTCTACACTTGTCCAATATAGGAGATGACAACAATTAAGGGTACAACACTCTCCCTGTCTAACACTGTCTTCACTCCCAAAACACTGTCCAATAATCCATACGCTTGTCCGACGGCACTTTCATTACTGTGTACAAGTCCTTCACTTAAATCACTTGGGTTTCTATTGGTTAGTAACGATCTCGGAGCGTGTCAAAGTTTACCTAGTTACACTGTCAAATGCCTTTTCTCTAAATCACAAACATATACAAAGTTTCATTCGATAGCTCTAAGCTCTTCTCTTCATATCCTTCAGAGAAAATTCAGATCGCGGATACCTCGTCGGGCCTGAATCCATTACTTGCTTCATTCAGTTGTTTCGACTCCGTCGATGGCTTTTGCTCCAATATCCTTCATACTAACTTCAAATGCAGCGGCAAGCACGATATGCCTATTAATTGAAACATCGCCCTATCTCCCTTAATATATAATAATATATATATATATATATATATATATATATTATATATATATATAAAAACTAATATATTATATATACTTATTATATATAATATATATAATATATATATATATATATATATAATTATATATATTACTATATATAATATATATCTTATATAGAATATAATCAGAGGCGGACTCTGCATACGATGTCAGCGAACAAACCCCCCAACACCAACCAAACACCACGTCACATATACTAGAACGAGTCTATTTTTGCAATTTCATAAAGTCAGACGATTAAATTTCTATTATTTATTAACTTATTATAAGATGAATGGTGATCCTACTTCAAATTATAACAGTATAAAGATATATGCAATTAAGCCGTAAAGACCAAGCTCAGAAATGACCGCTAAAATACCCCCTCACACCCGATCTATATCCCCACCATAAAAAAGCGGCACAGTTCATGCCACAATCGCAAAATGGAACGAGACGATGTGTCAGTAATCACATAAGACGTTAATTGTTATAAATACTATGTTAATACATACTATCTACAAGCTGAATATTGCCTCTAAATCAATAGTATATACTAAATAATACATTTTACTAACAAGATTATACATAACACAAATAAAAATAATAAAGAACATTACTAAACATACATTAAGAACTACATGTAAAGGACCAGAGAGTGACTTTAATATTTAAGTTAATCATGAATCAAAAACGAAAAAACGTTTAGTAAAGAAACGTTTTAGAAGCGAATAACTCAAATTTACTTATATATTATATCATATATATATAATATTCATATTCAATTTAATTTAATAATATTATTACTGATAATATATTATATATATTATATATATCATCATATCCCTCAACTGTATATCTACATGGATTAAGAGAGAGAGAGAGTAGCAGTCTAAAAGTCTAAAATTACTGTTAATTCCGTATTCTTGTATCTTCTGTATTCTTGTATTTTTATACTTACGAATTATATATATAATAATATATATATATCTATATATAATATATAATATATAATATATATATATTATATTTAATTATATTATATTTATATAATATAATATATAATAATTAATTATATATATCAATATTCTAAATATATATATAATATATATTATATTCTAATATAATATAGTATAATATATAATAAAATATTTATATAGTATATAATATATTATATATATAACTTATATATATATATATCGATTATCTGATGTATAGTGTGCGGCTACATTATTTATTAAATCGTCTTAAATTGAGATTTTTTTTCTTTTTTTGAAATTATTTTATTCTGTAGTAACATTGTATTTTTAATCAGGTATTTATTGAATTAAGATGAAAATTAAATCAACAATACCAGTGGGTAGATGCACAGGCAGGTTGCGAACCTGATGACAGACCGCTCGTGAGGGCCGCTCCAAATGCGTCGGGAGCGGTGAACGCTGTAACAACTTACTCGCCATACATACTCAATAATATATAATATATATATTATCATAATATATATATATATATAAATTCAACCAGAAGCTTAATGAATAGTACCTATTATATATATATATCAGTATATTAATAATTATATATATACTTATATATATATAATATATATAGTTATATATATAATGTAAACTACTAAACTAGATTGAACGTTTATTCACCTCAACGTAACTATTACAATGCTTTTTTTATTTAAATGGGAAAGTTGAGAAATTCGCAAAAAAAGAATCGCTCAATCACATTCTAAATTATCCATTTCTCATTATATCCACTTAGGAAAATGTTATTTATACTATTATATAATATATAATTATTATATATATAATATATATATAATATATATATTATAATATTCTATAATCATTAATATATTATATATATAATACTATACTATTAATATAATATATATATCTAATGGGCGTCGCCAGCTATCAAAGCAGGGGGGGCAGCTTAAATTAGTATAGAACTATATATTATATACTTTATATATTAATATATTATATATAATATATTAGATATATATATCATTATATACTTAATATAATATATATAATATACGTATATTATATAATGATTGATTAATATATTATATAAGATATATATTATTATATATATATATATAATATATATATATATATATATATAATATATAAATATTTATATATAATATATATATATATATATATATCATATATTATAGAAGCAAGACATAAAAACTAGAAATAATTTGTATGGTATTAAATATAATATTTTTAAAAAAAAATTTTAATTAAAAACAAATAGATATCTAAATAACAATATGCAATGATGGACTTCACAAATGTTAGAGCAGTTGCAAATTATTTTTAAAAATAATTATCCTTGGGTTCATTTAACTTTACAATACTGTTTGAATAAATAATCATATTTGTCAAAAAACAAATTTTCTGTACACTCATCAAAGCCAGTCCGTTTAACATGTCGCTCTGTCATAGTAACTTCGCATCCACGTCGTTATCCTTCGCTGAGTGTTCGTTCTGTACGGTGAGTGCATGGTCTGGCGCAGATGAGTCATTCAAGCCTTTTTCGTTGACGGAAAGAAAAGGGCTCAGTCTCATTTAGAAAAACAGTTATGGAGATTTTTATTCTTCAATACTCAGTTTCTTGTCCTACCAATTTTTGTACCAAAGTTCTAGCTTTGTTTCTCATGCCTTTTAGTTGTAAAAACTATAAATGAAGCTGTCTTTTCCCTTAACTCATTGATTGTTATGAGTCGCATGTGGAAAGGATGTAGATATGTCAATGCGAAAGAGGGTTGTTGTTTCAAGTAGAAACCGCCAAATTTCCAAGAAGATGGTTTATAGACCAGGATACGGAGTTATAAGGATCTTTTCAGACTCGTGGGATTTTGTGGAGATGGTTGCTTTTGCAGTGCTGACTGCCTACCAAATATCGTGGTATATTCAGTGCAAGGTCCACAGTTGCTCAGCGATTTGATTAGCTTTCTTTTAACACTTCATCGGTGATCTTTTCTTTCATCTTTCGAGGCTCACTACCTTTCCACATATGTCGATGTCGCTGCGAGGTTTTGACATATCCAATGTCTATGGTTGAGAGCAGCATTTTAACTGGCCTAAATCGCAAGAACAGTAACTTCGCGTCAACTTCATACATATGTGTGTCACTTACATGCGCTGAAATGAAAGAAACAGCAGCTTTTCTTGTCGGCGGAATATTTCCTTCATGGACGATTTCTAATGCTTGCATCTTTCGTACAAATGCTCCTTAAAAACACTCTGATGCACTTGTGATTGCATCAGACCATATAGAGTTTCCGAGATAGATTTTCGAGTATAATTTTTTCCAGAACGACTCGCGAAAAAACGTAAATAATGCTTTAATAGGTGTCTGTCTATGGTAATTCTGGTATTGTGTTCAAAATCATTTACTACTAGATTTTGATTGTGTGAAGAGCAAATGAAAGAACAATGCTTCTTTTATACTTTTTCCGCAATATTGCATGGTTAACTCCTTCTTTGCAGACATCGTAGACACCATTCGAAAACCCAGCACCACGCCAGAACCAATTCTCAGAATCCTACGCAAGACTTTCTTTCGGTGTTGACAAAAATTGTCAATGGCTTTTGCAATGGTTTTTGAAGTCAAGCGCTTTCGAGTTCTAACAAAACAATAATTCCTCTTTACCTTGACTCTCATCGACCTCTTTGCTTCGAAATAGCGCAACCTAATGGAATAATTGTTCCGTTTCAGAAATATTAGCGGTTTCATTTGCTAGTAAGCTTATACGCGCAGGCTTCCTTTACCTTATTAACGATGCTTTCTATAGTTATAGTTAGTACCACATAGAGTGAAGAATTTCAAGTGTGTTCGTAATTTGGTTTTTGGAAATTTCTTCCCTTTCAAAATGTTTTTCCAATGACTGATCTCCGATAAATTCTATTGAGGATTATTATTTTTTTTTTATTTTCTTCATTGATTTTCTTAGACGTGCTGGTTAATTTGATGCATTACGGCACGTGACTGTAGAACAATCTATGCAGCCTCCCAGCCACAGTTTTATGCTCAGTCTGTGTTTATATTCCCCTTACAAACCGGCGTGATGAACATTTGAATTTGTGAAAGGTTATTATTAAAGAGCCTTAAGGACTCTTCTAGACGACTCAATTGATTGGAAATAAAAATACAAAGCTGACAAATGCTCCTTTAGGCGCTGGATATGTCAGCCAAAGATGAATTAATGTCTTCCAACTATTGAGATGAATTTCTCCGAGTTAATTAGCTTGTTTAAAAATTATAAGGATCTTAGTGGAATCCAACAATTTAGGGCAAGATCAAATAATTTGCTTTGGCGTAGCCTAAATTCAGACCCCCCTCAAAATGGACCTAAAATTCGAAATTTTCAACCGATTTTGACTAAATTAGCACCAAAGCGTAGCTTTGTAAGTATTGAAACGTTGGTACTCTGTTTTTATGCGTCTGTAAAAATTCTTTTCGATTTTTCATTTTTCAAAACCAGGTTATTGCACATTTTCGGTATACTTGCAGGAATTTTTCCGAAAGACTTCAAATGAAATGCTAGATAGGTCCATTAATAACAAAAAGTAGAGAATAATAGATACTTTCGTTATTTGAGTTTTGTGTCAGCTTGTTCCAATTTCCCAAACCACTTTTTTTTGGATTTTGCAATGAAAAATTGCGATAATTTTTTTCTGTTCGGGCGAAAGTGGATGAAATTTTCAGAGAATATGTAGCTCGCTGGCCATGATTATTATTACTTTTTAACTAGGTTCCCAATTATGTACTACTGCATTAAGATTGAAACTGTAACTGGAACAAATTTTCCTTAAAAGAAGAATTTTTAAAAATTTTTTGATATTAAAAACTTATTAGTAGCAAAGACAGCTCTTGCCCCGATATACCATCCTGAATTTGATGTTATCGGAAACAGATAAAAAAATATCCAATATGCATTTCAAAATAAAAAGTGGTATTGGAGTTGGACGGCTTAGCACAAACTAATAAACTCAAAAAAGTTAACTTCTCTACTTTTGTATTTAATGGACCTATCTATGCATTTTCAAGTTTGAGATATTTCGGAAAAATTCTGAGAAGTTGATACGAAAAATGACAAAACATGGGTTTTGAAAATTGAACATTCTGAAAGAAAGTAACTACAGACACAGAAAAACACCGAGGAAAACAACGTTTTTGAGGGCAAAAAAAGCCTTTGGTGTTTTCATAGTCAAAATCGGCTGAAAATTCGAATTATTATTGTCCATTATAGGAGGGGCGTATTTAAAGCTAAGACCGAAGAAATATATTGGCACAATCCTTCAAGTTAGCTGTTTCTTTTTTCAGTTCGAATCATAAGATGACATGAGGTCAAAAGTATTACCAAATGTCATTTTCATGATTCATCTACTGAAATCGCTCAGCTCCGAATTCTGGAGCCCATATCTTGACTCTGATCGACGGTGCTGGCTGGTGGGGTTCTTTCATCTATGGCGAAATATGCGAGTGGAGGGATTGCCTCTATGTGTAGTCTTAATTGATTATTGTATCTTCTCGCTTTTCACCGTACCATTTCCATTTTTATCATGAGGTTCTTCCATTTTCAAATTTACTGCAAAAAATCTAATGATTAGTATTATATATATCATATAATATAATATTTAATATAATATATATATAATATATATATTATAATTATAATATTATATATATTATAACTATATATTATATACTATATATGGATATCTGCACTGTAAATCTCTGCCACCATATGGTCAGAGGCTATAATTTTAACAATAACATTCAAGATGTTAACAGAAAAATTTAAGTATTAGCACTATGTTGAAAACACTATTTCTGTGTCCTGTATGAAAAAATAGTTTTTAAATGAAGCTAAACTCATATGGACAAGTAAGAATCTTGCGTTACAAAATAGAGGTTGGAAAAAAACCCTTTTTTTTTTCAAATTCGTTTTTTTTCATGTTTTTTTTCAGTTTTTTTTCGCTTTTTTTATTAAAATGTATTTTATTATAAAATATAAGATGCTAAACATTTATACTTTACTTGGTATTTGTCATTTTTCAAAAATATTTAAGGATACTTGAAATTAAACAAAATATTCATATGATTATAAATAAGCGACTACTTTCTCTTATATTTATAATGTTTTCGTTACCCATTACAAGTAGTTTGTAGCTGCATGACTTGCTGTTCTGTAGGCTTCTACTTACTAAGTTAACTATGTATTTTGTTTTTGTATATATAATCATATATCTATAATATCTTTGTTTAAATAATTAATGCTTTCGTCGGTTGGATGTAGAATGAGTCTGAATGACAAACTCAAAAGTGACTTAAGGTACATGAAATATACAATATTAAATAAAATTTATACCAGATTGTACATGAAGGAGGATGAGTGAATGACTAAATTAAATATTTGCTTTGGAATATCAACTTTTGATCTCACTAGACCCAGTCCCCACTCCCAGCCCGTCATACGAGTATGGGACTACTGTCTTCTATCATTTATCACTGGGATCATCAGCAACGTGATCGCCATTATTTTATATAACTAATAGGGTATAGAATTATCTCAGTGTATGAAGTCTCGTGTGGCAATGACATGGTGAGAGAGAGGCACTAACAGGACTCTTAAGTTGCTCTTACATAAATCAATCTCTCTCAAGAACAATTTTCAGAAATTTCTATTCTGATTATGGCATGAAATCTAGTTTTGCACGTATCCTACACAACAAAAAGTCAATTCATGCGCGAGCTTTGCAACCTTTTATTCTTGGAAGTTCATTTTTCATTTTATTCTATGTAACATTCATTTAATTGAGAGAACTTTATTGTTAAACATTTTAGTAGAAGCTGAACGATTAAGAGAAACATTCCCATCATCGAAGCCACCAAACAAAATTATGATATCAAATTCAGAATATAAAAATAAAAATATGGAAAACCCAAAACTAATAAAAATTTTGAGCACAAACTCAGGGGCTTCCACCCTGTAGGAAATTGGAACCAAAAATGTCCAAATAGAAAACATTTGGTCTGTTTCATTAATTGTTCATACAGAAAAGTGTTCTATTATTACAGACGAAAAAAAAGAACAAATGGATGTTTTGTTTTTCAGGTTGTGTTTTACGCTCGATTATTTTAACCGTTTTTTCGAAAAAAAGCGAGCTTGTTTTTTTTCTTTCCCAACCCTAGTTACAAAAATTCTACTCTAAAGAAGTAAATACACAATATACTATAATATTAACTTTAAGTAAACGTATCGTCAGATCTAATTATCAATGATCTCTTTTTT
>JABUQX010089288.1:40000-43055 GCA_015478945.1 Trachelipus rathkii | reverse complement strand
TGGGGCAATTAACGCGTGTATATTTTCAAGGTTTATATTTGTAAACTGTGTTTTCAAGGTGTATATTGGTAAAATGTGTTTTCAAGGTTAATGTGTTTATTGCTTTCAAGATTTGGGTTTGAAAAATGTCGTCGTACTCATTGAGCGTGAGTGCGTGATAACCCGGTCTATTTGTTTACAGGATTTGGAATATGTATGTGTTTTGTCCCGGTTTTCATGTGATTTAGCTTTAGAAATTTAGTTACTGATATGGAGATTGTTACGATGTATGTTAAGATTATACTATGAAATCTGTTACTAATGGTGTTTACAATCAGGAAAGTAAATTGTCATGTCATGTATATTGTCATAAATTACGAAAATCTTTATTTGTTATTATACCTCCGTGCAGACAGCATATCATAAGACAGAAGAACCCACGGTTAATATATATCAATATATATATATATATATATATATATATATATATATATATATATATATATATATATATATATATATATATATATATATATATATATATATATATATATAATGGCAACGCTCTTATATAGGTTCGTGCAGGTAACGAGGGATATGCACAGGATTATGGGATGCTCATAGTTTTAAACTTGGAATTAAAACAGGAAATTCAATATTCGAACATATAAATCTAATTATCCTACAACGATATTATAAGTGCTCTTCCATTTATGAATAACATAATGGGTACTTTAAGATTCGTGCGAGCTTTCGCCCAAGCTAACACTTTTGGGCCTCCTTCGGGTTAAAAAGACAAAAGAGGATTGTGAAAAGTTGTATTTTATTTTATGTTGGTATATAGTTTTTTTTTTGTGTTTGTAGTTGTTTAAATTATTTAGAGGAGAGGATGATGGCATTGGTTATACAGTCCAGTTTGTAATCCCCTGGATATTTATTATAATTATTCTTGATGTAATATATATATATATATATATATATATATATATATATATATATATATATATATATATATATATATATATATATATATATATATATATATATATATATATATATATATATATATATATAAATTCAATAATTTTCCTTTTTTGTGTTTGATTTGAATGTTTTAAGATGCTTGTGTGTTGGGGGGTTTATTCTGTGGTTTGTTAGGGTTTGATGGTGAGTTAGGGATGAGTTTCTGTTATCTCTGTGCAGGTCATAAGTATGTTGGTAAATTCTACGGTCCAGGTCGCTTGTTTCGCCTATGTATATGGAATTACAGTTGTTACATGGTATTTGATAGACGCACTGATTTTGGGGTTTTTAGGTAAGTGGGGTTTTTAAAGTGTGTTTTAGGGAGACGGTGTTGTTTTTGGTGAAGGAAATGGAGAGGGGAAGGAGTGTTTTTATTTTGTGATCCAAATTGTAAAGTATGGGAAGAAAGGTTGAGTTTTTGTTAATATTGGATTGTGTAGGACTGTAGAAATTTTGTTTTGCTTGTTTGTAAGCTTTGGTAATAATGTGGGGTGGGTATTTAAGTTTGGTGAAAGTTGAGAAGAGGTATTTGCTTTCGGTGATTAGGTTATTTGGGGAGCAAGTTCTGAATTCTCTAAGGTATAACGCGGCAAAGGTAGCTGTTTTTGTGTTTTTTGTATGGGAGGAAAACCGGTGCATGTAGTTGGGGGGGAGGAAGGTTTTCTGTAAATCAAAAAGGTAATGTGGTTTGAGTTGTTCCAAGTTAGTACGGTGTCCAGGAAGGACAGGATGCCATTGTTAGAGAGTTCATAGGTGAAATTGATGTTTGGGTGGATGTTATTTATGGAGGCGAGGATGTCGTGAAAGTTTGTTCGTAGGGGAGGGCTATGAAGATGTCGTCAACATAACGGAGCCATGTGGAGTTTTGAAGTTGCGGGTTGGGTTAAATATGGTAGTGTTCTATTAATTCCATGAAAATATTGGCGATGGTAGGGGATAATGGGAACCCATGGAAAGTCCTTGGGTTTGTTTGTAGTATTTATTTTTAAGGGTGAAATAGTTATAGTTAAGTGTTAGTTGTATTAGTTGTCTTATTAGAGGGAAAGGGAGGTTTAAAGAAATGTTTTTTTGTGGTGAGGAAATTTTCTATTTTTCCATTTATTTAATGTAAATAATAATTAGTTTTTAGCCTCATTCCTTATGTATGTGCTCTCCTATTCTAATTGAATAACTACGAACACGCTAAGGGCTAACTACACATATAAAATAATATCTACGTTAAAGTAGTAACTTAAATTTCTAAATCACGATGCCCGATAACAATGGCGTACACCTAATTTTTAATCTTAATTATAATTTGAGAGGCTCTTACTATGGCTATCGAAATAAACTAATCTCCGCAAACATAAAAAAGTCTCAAATACAATTCCTAAAAAAATGCTTAAGAAATCTCGCAATCCGAAAAACGTTAATCCCCACAAATTACAAACAAAATCGTTACCAACCATTCCTGACCTTCATAAAGGATAGAATAAAGCACGTCAAATCTGAAATCAACACACCCTTTAGAAATTGCAACCTAGCCTTCAAAAATTTTCAACAATCATGTTACAATTCCGGAACAAATAACCCACTACATTTTACCAATCTAATCAACGCAGCACATAAATTCAAGGATACAATTATTAAAAATATAACCCGACAACTAACATAAATTTAATTGCATATTTAAAAACAGTATATGGTATCACTCTTCATCTCTGCATATAATAAAAAATCCATGAAAATACATAATAAAAGACGAGAAGCGTATCGTCTTAGGATATGGTCTTTCCTTCGCCCTTGAGAAAGGTGAAGATTACTTAGCTTTTTAACAACTTAGAAAATTGAGAACGAAAAATAAAACAAAATGAAATTGACTTTATTAATCTCAGCATATTAAAAGGTATCCTTCTGAACAACCTAATCAAACATAATCATCAAGAAAAACTACCCGAAAATTTCTACCAAGCCCTTAAAAACTTGCAAAAAAATAAAGAAATAATAATTACAAGAAGCGATAAGGGCAATAGTATCGTTATTCTAGACCACATGGACTATATAGAAAAATACA
>JABUQX010089288.1:30000-32500 GCA_015478945.1 Trachelipus rathkii | reverse complement strand
GATGGGCTTTTAAAGGTAGATTTTTTTTTTCAGTTAACAGATGATGGATGGTTGTCGAGGGAAGGCAGCGTGTTATTATACGGAGAGATTTGTTTTGTACGGTTTCTAATTTCTGAATATTTTATTGTAATATTGCGGGAGCCCAAGCAGGTGGTGCACAATTTTAGAAAGGGTGGAGATATTGTGTGTATGCGATTTTGAGGGTTTCTTTTTTTGTTAACTAAAGTTTGTGACAGGTAGCGTTTACGTATTGCTCTTAAAGAAATGTTGTTGATTTGGGGTGTAAATGCCATATGTGTGTCAAAGGTCAAACATAGGATGGCAGCTGGTTTATTGAGAGGGAAGTAATAGTAATAGTGGATTTTAGAGGTGATGCAGTCATTCTGTTTGTTGTTAGCCACTGCTCCAGTTGAATTATATATTGAGGAAGTTCTTAGCATGTTATGTTTATAGTAGGATTTTGTGCTGTGATTGTTAGATCATCAGTATTACTATTAGTTTTTATAGAAGTGATAGTGAGATAAAGAAATTAAAGAGCATAGGTGAAAGAAAGGCTCCCTGGGGAATCTATTGTATAATTTGTATGTGTGGATGAGTGGTGTCCTGGATGACTCTGACTATGAGACCGGAAAGAAGATTTTATATTTTTTTTTTTTGTCTTAAATGGTTATATCCTTTTTCAAGACTTCTTCTATTAAACGGTGACTGTATTAAATACCTTGTTGATGTCTAATGCTACTAGGAGGGTACTTTGAGGTGGGGAAAGCTTGGATAAAACCCGTGAGAATATGTTGGGTTAAATCGGTTAGAAGAGAGACAGCAACTTGGTTTTACTAAAAATCATGTTCTGAATCTGATAGGAGAATTAGGGGTTAAATTCTATTGAAGATTAGTTTTTCAAGAACTCTTGATATTGTCGAAGTTTATGATTTAGGTCTATAAGAAACTGTTATTGTGTAGTTTGTTTGGTTCTAATACTATTATGTGTGCATGTTACCATAAAGGTGGAAGAATGTTTTTTGCCATGCAATGTTAAATATTTGTGTTTGGACTGCCATCATTGGTTCCTATGTGTTTGAGGTGGATATTGGATATATGGTCGAGGCTTACTGCTTGGGAGTTTTTGAGTTTTTTATATTGTCGAAGTTTTCTATTGGAGTAAATAAGGGTCATCTTCATTGGTTTTCTACCTTTTGAGCCGTTTAATTATTTGTGTATTAGTGGGGATTGTGTGGTTTGTGGGGTATGTGGGGTTTATAGGGTTTGTGGGGTTTGTGAAGTTTGTGGCTAATTTTTGAATAGTATGACAAGAATATTGCTTGATTTTTAGTGTTGGTTTTGTGGTTTATCGTTTGGGTATACTGTTGCCAGCTCTAATTCTGAGTTCAAATGATTACATTATTTATTCTATTATTGAGGAGTTTACGTTTCGAGACTTACTAACTAAGTGAGTAAGTCTCGAAACGTTGAGGTTTATGATTTGGTTTTATTGGTCTTGAGACGGTCCGAGGGTGTATTTTTTTGTGTGTTTAATAAGGGTGTATTTTCTGGCGAGAAGTTGGGGTTGAAATATTTTCGTTAACTATGTGGGATGTATTTTTTTAGAGGCCTTCAAAATCAATTTATTGAAATGTTTGTTTTTTTTTTGCTTTCTTGAGAGAGGTAAAATTAGGTGTAAGTGTTGTTCTATAAGGTCTGTATAAACATGTCAGTTTGCTTTTTTGCAATTATTGTATGCTATTTTAAAGGATATGTGTATAGTGTGATAAGTATTTTAGTGTGATCTGAGGAGGGGGCATTAAAAGTTTGCCAAGTTGTAGTGACTTGAATCTGGGGAAAGTAAAAAGAAATGTCAGGGGAAATGGGGTTCTGGTTATGTTGTAAAGGTCAGAATAGGTTCATTTCGGTTGTTGAGGATGCTGAGTGAATGTAAGCTATCTATAAATATATCACCTCTTGGTGTGTGTGTGTGTGTGTATGTATGTATGTGTGTGTGTATGTGTGTGTGTGAGGGTTAAGCCATTCTAGATCATGAGCATTGAAGTTCGCGGCTAATGTCATGTTATATTATGTTAAGAAAGTCAGGAATGTGTATAACCCTATGGACAACATAGGTATGTAGATATTAACTTGATTAGGGCTCTGCCCGTGAGCGGTGGTGTTTATGTTAAAAAAATAATAAATAAATAAATAAATAAATAAATTATATGCTTTGTTACTTACTGATTTGTATATCTATTGAATGGTAAGTGGAAATTTGTTCATTGTTCATGAGAAGGAGTTGTGTATGATCTGCTGTGATTCGGAATAGGAGTTTTTTATGTATAAGTGTGACAAGGCTGTTGTTCATTGGACCACTTATTCTTCCTTGTATGACAATAGGGTTCTGTCCTATCTACTACTTTATTCCTACCCTCGGGCTCCGTTATTAAATTCTCCCTTCATCTTCTATGCACTCTGTGATTTTCGTCTACCAACGACCAATTCCAAGTTTTGGGGC
>JABUQX010089288.1:0-2500 GCA_015478945.1 Trachelipus rathkii | reverse complement strand
AATCAATAATAAAACAACAAATACAACTAACCTTAATAATAATTAATATAATAATACATAGGATAATATACGATATCTTTTCGATTACAATAATAATAAAGATAATGATTAATAATGATAATTTTCCTTACACTAATAAGTGTCGCACAAATAATAATAATAATAAATAATAATAAATAATAATAATAATAATAATAATTAATAATAGATAATCCAATAATTAATACGCACGTGATAATAATATTATTTATCAACTTATGGGTGTCTATATTATGACAACAAATAATTTTTCTCATAATGTTCCTCTTTCTGTTTGCAAACTGACAACTAAACAATAATTAAATCAATAATAATAAAAATCAAAATATATATTTTAAATAGGCTCAATAATAATCATAATAATAATAATAATAATAAACTTAATCATAATTTCGTCTTAATAATAATAATTAATCCAATTGAAATTTGAATATTAAATTAAATAATATATTTAATAATCAATTTTAATATACATAATATAAAGTATATTCAATAAAATAATAATTAATAATAATTAATATTAAATAATATAATAATTCTGAATAATATATTTAATTTATAATTCTATCTACAATCAATGCAAACAATAATAATTTATATAACTAATAATATTTAAATAACATTCAATTAAAATAATTATATAACCCAATACAATCTCTAAGATAATAATTAATGCCAATAATCAGATAAATTGTAACACTTATCGAAATAGATAATAACTACTTTTCAATATATATCATTTATAAGCTAAATAATAAATTACATTAATACGAATTATATCCTTAAGTAATAAATTTTAATCCCAATAATAATAACTAAACATAATTAATAATTATAATCTGGATAATATATTAATCCAAATCATATAACTTAATTATTATAACATCATTCCACTAGAATAATGTGAGATAACACACTAATACTTTATAATAACTAGAGTTAAATCATATTACAATAATTCAATTAATTTCACATAACTAATACATAATAACTCTAATACAATAGAATAACTATATTAACAATATATAAATAATAACTCATATTCTATTCGAATAACATGTTATAATATACATCATAGATTGAGTAAATCAAATTATAGTCAAGATAAATAAATTATACCTACATACATAATAATAATAATTAGATAATAACTAATAATTAATAATAACTAATAATAATAATAATAATAAGTAATAATTAATAAAATAAGTAATAATAACTGAATGGACATAATCAATAATAATTACTAACTAATGAATAATAGATAATTAATCAGAGTTTCAATTATCAATAAAATCCTAATATAATAACAAAGTATAAGTCATATAATAAAATTCTTAAAACATACAATATTCAATCAATTATATACATATATAAATAAAAAATAATAACTATTAAATTATAATACATAATAATGATAATAATAAACCTAATTAACCGTAATTACATACATAAATAAAAATTCAATTCAATCCACTAATCTTTAATTCACATAAAAATAAAATCAATAAATAATCCCTAATAATAATAACACATAACATAACTTAATTTAATATAATCAATCTAATACATTAAATAATTAACTCTACTTAATTAATAATAATAATAATACTCAATCAGATAACAATATCAGGTAAATCTATAACTTACATATCGATTACATATCATAATATTACTAATAACAATCTCAATACATCAAATAATGATATCATATGATCAATATAATACATACATAAATAATACAATAAAATAATAATAATACATATTTTTTAAATTTTGATGACGAGATATCAATATACCACGCACCTAGAGCTCTAAATCTACGATAATGAAAGTCACAGAATAAATCGTTAAGACACGTATAATTTATATAAGCATTTCAAAAAAATAAAAATAAATAAAAGTAAAAATATATATCAATTGATTTAGCATTTCTAGTTAATAATTTTGTGAAGTAAAATATAGAACATAACACTCCTACAAACCCATAAAACTAACACAAAGCAAAGAGCCGGTCAAAAATTTTGAGTGGTAAATTAATGATACTTCAACATGTTTAAATTTAAAATTTTTTGAATTAATATTTAAAAATCAAAAGTTATTCATGTCGAATGTAATGCTGTTGCATTCGTAATAACTTATCTAAATTAATTTTGGAAATATGTATATGTACATACTCCTTTTAACGATAAAGCTCAATTTTAATAAAACATATGAATGTGTAACTAATTATATATAATACTAATATATATATATATATATAATATATATATATTCATATTGATATATAACACAAATATTTATATATCATATATTATATATTATATATATATATATTATCTAGGTATAGATTTATACTATACTATATATATACTCTCAAATAAACCTAGACAGAACCGCACACCAGGAACATCAATATACTATTAACTATATTTGTATAATAACTATAGTATATATATAT
>JABUQX010089287.1:20000-30000 GCA_015478945.1 Trachelipus rathkii | reverse complement strand
ACTCCCATAGACCACTTACACTTACATTTACCACTTATTACACACGTATAAACACACCGACCAGCCCTTTAGGTCTTCCGATGGGTCAATTTAGCCCACCCTAATTTTAAGGCACTTAAACATTTTTATTTAAAAACATTTTCGCGAACCTAAAACTGTAACTCATACAGAACATCTGTTTATATTTTACTTAAGTACTTTAATTATAAATGTTTAAAAATTGCATGTAAAAGAAAAAAACCAGCGTTGCCTGATATATAAACATTTATTTTTAATTACAATTGTACGAAATTTTATTAAAAACATATAATTTACAGACCTTAAAGCAGTTTAAAACAGAAAGTTAAAGCCAGTAAAGCAGTAAAACAAACGCATACTAATCCCTTAGCGTGTTAGGTTAACACCTCTATTGTTTTACTGTTTTACTGCTTTAAATCATGTTTTTACTCCTTTAACTCATGTTTTACTGCTTTAGCTTATATGTTTTACTGTTTTAACTCACATATTTATTTTAGCATTACATACCTTAAAGCTGTAAAATCAGTAAATCAATAGAGGGTAAACCTAACACCAAGAGGGATTAGTAGCTTTTTTTTACTTGCCTTTTACTGCTTTAACTTTCTGGTTTACTGCTAACTAATGTTTTACTGCTTTAACTCACAATATTTTATTAACATTACATACCTTAAAGCAGTTAAAATCAGTAAATCCAATAGAGGGTGTTACCTAACACTAAAGGGATTAGTATGCTTTTGTTTTTACTGCTTACTGCTTTAACTCATTGTTTTACTGCTTTAACTCATGTTTTACTGTTTAACTCATATGTTTTACTGCTTTAACTCACATATTCATTAACATTACATACCTTTATAAAGCGTAAATCAGTAAATCAATAGAGGTTGTGGACCTAACACCAAGGGGGGGGATTAGTTGCTTTTTTTTTACTGCTTTACTGCTTTAACTCAGGTTTTTACTGCTTTAACTTTCTGCTTACTGCTTTAAACTTTCTGCTTTACTGCTTTAACTTTCTGCTTTACTGCTTTAACTTTCTGCTTTACTGTTTAACTTCTGCTTTACTGCTTTAACTCATTATATTTTATTAACATTATGTTTTTATTTTGTTTTTAATACTTTATTTATTTTTATTTCTATTTATTATTTTTATTATTATTTTTATTTATTTTTATTATTTTTATTTTATTATACTTAGTGTTATTTACTTCCTATTGTTATTATTTAGAACACATACACAACACAACACACACACACACACACACACACACACACTTACCACTTATACACCACATTCACTATGACCACTTATGCACCACATTCACTATGACACTTTACATTTACCATAGACACTTACATTTACACTTATAACATGCGGTCACACACACACTTACACTTATACACACATTCACTATGATGCTTATACACACATTCACTATGACACTTACATTTATCCATAGACACTTACATTTACACTTCACTCACACACAAAGATTTACTTACACTCACACGATTTACTTACACTCACACACAAGATTTACTTACAACACACAGATTTTCATTTATGAAAAAATATATAATTTACACAACACACACACACACACACACAACACAACCCACACAAACACACACACACCCACGCACACTCGCACTTACACATATAACGTATTAATTTATTAAAAACATTTTATGTTTTAATTAAACACGTACATTTAATATTACTCATTCAAATATAACTAAATTATTTCAAAGTTTCTTAAAACTTCTATAATAAATCAATCATTATCTTTGAACAAAGAATTTATTATTAACTGTTAATACTTTTTGTTTATAAATTTTATAACTATCAAGTTTTAAATAACTTTTACTAAAATTTTATGAAATTTTATTAAAAACATATATTTTACGTACCTTAAAAAATAAATCAGTAAATCAGTAAGGCCGGCCCCTAGGACCCCTCTACATCAAGCTATGCCACGTTTTGTTCTATTGACTTACTGCTTTACATCATCTTTAACCATGTAATAAGGTATAAAAAAACAAAATAAGTTCTTCTCTGCTTAACTTAACATGTATTTTATTAAAAATCATTCTAAGTTTTTATTTAAAAATAACAATTATTCATTACATTTATATTATTCACTCGATGTTAACAAAAATATTTTCAACAGTTTTTTAAATAATTCGGAGTTTTCTTTATTATTTTTATTATTATCTATGTACATTGACAATCCATCACGAGAAACACAACAACCCGCACTCTTACAGATACGAAACTGACCTCTCTCTGTAAAATTTGTTGAAATAACTACTTTAGGTCTAAATTTTTAGGATAATCCTTTTTGTAACCCGGGGCGATTTAAGCCTAATTCCAGATCAAAATATATTTCAAACTGACACCTTTTTCTGTAAAATGTGGTGCAAAAACTACGTTAGGCCTAAATTTAGGCCTAAATTAGGATAAGCCTTTTTGTGAAGGGCTAATTTAATCCTTAATTCCAGGTCAAAAGTAATTCCAGTATAGACAGAATCATTGTTATTATTATTTTATAAAATTATTTATTTTTAAAATGCTGGATGGGTAAGATCCTTTAAGCAGGTAAAAAGGAAATGTTTTTCCTTACTTGTGATTGTTCGGAGTAGTTTTCCCCTAGTTCATAAGCTAACCACCAGGGCTCAGCATGAGCCCCACCCGCAAAGGCAGCCAACTCCGCACCCAGCTGGTGCGTCCCGCCGCGTCCCCCCCGCCGCGTGCGCCCGCAGGCGCAATATTTACGCGGTTCCCGCCCGCCGCGTGCGCCCGCAGGCGCAATATTTCCCCGTTACCGCAGCCGCGTGCGCGCGCAGGCGCAATATTTCCGCGCGATTGGAAAATATATATATATATATATATTATATATATATAATAATTATAATATATATATTATATATATATATATATATATTATATATATATATATATATATAATATATATATATATATATATATATATATATATATATATATATATATATATATATATATAATATATATATATATATATTATATATATAATATATATTATATTATACCTATTGTGTGTTGTGGGTGGGGTGGAGTGTAATGTCTATGTGTATTTGCATATGTGTGAAATAAGAGATATAGTGTATGGGTGTAAAGTGTAAGTGTCTATGGTAAGTGTAACTGCTTATAAGATGAATCATCATAGAAAATGTATCAAAGATGACGCCATCAAAGATGAGTCATCAAAGATGAGCCACTAAAGCTGAGGTACCAAAGCTAGGTTATTAAAGTTAAGGCATCAAAGCTGAGGTATCAAAAGCGAGGCATCAAAGTTGAGCATCAAAGTTTGAGACATCAAAGTTGAGACATCAAAGTTAGGGCATCAAAGTTGAGGCATCAAAAGCTGAGGCATCAATTAGTTTGAGGATCAAAATTAGTCGAGTGTGTATGTGTGATTGTGTGTAAGGTGTGGGGTGTTGTATGTGTAAGTGTGTGGGCATGTGTGTTCTAAATAATAATAAAAATAGGCATGAAATAAATAACACTAAGTATAATTATAAAAATAAAAATAAATTATACGTGATATGTGTAAGTGAGTGTGCAGTGTGAGTGTGTGTGTGTGTGTGTGTGTGTATGTGTGTGTGTGTATGTGTTCTTAAATAATAATAACAATAGGCATGAAGTAAATAACGCTAAGTATAATAATAAAATAAAAAAAATTAAAATGTTTAATAATTATACGTTATATGTGTAAGTTGAGTGTGTGTATGTGTGTGTTGTGTGTGTTGTGTGTGTGTGCGTGTGTAAGTAAATCTGTGTGTGAGTGTAAGTGTAAATGTAAGTGTCTGTGGGTGTGTGAGTGTAAGTGTCTATGTGTATTTGCATATGTGTGAATAAGAGATATAGTGTATGGTGTTATAAGTGTAAGTGTCTATGGTAAGTGTAACTGCTTATAAGATGAATCATTAATATAGGTGGTGCTTTATACTATCAAAGATGACGCCATCAAAGATGAGTCATCAAAGATGACACTAAAGCTGAGGTATCAAAGCTAAGTTATTAAAGTTGAGGCATCAAAGTTGCAGGCATCAAAAAGCTTGAGGCATCAAAAGTTGAGGCATGCAAAGGCTGAGGCATCAAGTTGAGTGGATCAAAAATACGAGTTTGTGTATGTGTGTGTGTTTTGTAATGTGTGTGTGTGTTGTGTGTGTGTGTGTGTGAGTGCGTGCGTGTGTGTTCTGTTAAATAATAATAACAATAGGCATGAAGTAAATAACACTAAGTATAATAATAAAATGTTTTAATAAATTATACGCTATATGTTGTAAGTGGAGTGTGAGTGTGTTGTGTGTGATGTGTGTATGGTGCGTTTGTGTTTGTGTATGTGTGTTCTAAATAATAATAATAACAATAGGCATGAAGTAAATAACGCTAAGTATAATAATAAAATAAAAATAAAATGTTTTAATAAAAATTATACGTTATATGTGTAAGTTGAGTGTGTGTATGTGTGTGTGTGTTGTGTGTGTGTGTGTTGAAATATATGGCGCCTGCGGGCGCACGCGGTGGCTGGGAACGCGGAAATATTGCGCCTGCGGGGCGCACGCGCGGGCGGGAACGCCGTAAATATTGCGCTTGCGTGCGCACCGCGGCGGGCGGGGGACGGGCAGGACCACCAGCGGCGTGCGGAGTTGGCTGCTTGCGGGTGGGGCTCATGCTGAAAGCCCTGGTGGTTAGCTTATGAAACTAGGGGAAAACTACTCCGAACAATCACAAGTAAGGAAAACATTCCTTCTTACCTGCTTAAAGGATCTTACCGATCCAGCATGTTTCAGTTTGAAATATATTTATAAAAATAAATTAATAACAATGATTCTTGTCGTATACTGGAATACCTTTTTGACCTGAATTAGGATTAAATTAGCCATCGTCACAAAAAGGCTTTCCTAATTTTAGGCCAAATTTAGGCTACGTAGTTATTGCACCACCATTTTACAGAAAAAAGGTCAGTTTGAAATATATTTTTGACCTTGAATTAGGCTTAAATCGCCCCGGGTTACCAAAAGGATTATCCTAAATTAACTAAAGTAGTTATTTCAACACATTTACAGAGAGGAGGTCAGTTTCGTATCTGTAAGGAGTGCGTGTTGTTGTGTTTTCTCGTGATGGATTGTCATTGTACATAGATAATAATAATAATAATAAAGGAAAACCCGAATTATTAAAAAACTTTGAAATATTTTTAGTTAACATCGAGTGAATAATATAAATTGTAAGTGAATAATTGTTATTTTTAAATAAAAAACTTAGAATGATTTTAATAAAATACATGTTATTATGTTAGCAGAGAAGAACTTATTTTGTTATTTTATACTTATTACATGGCTAAAGATGATGTAAAGCAGTAAGTCAATAGAACAAAACGTGGCATAGCTTGATGTAGAGGGGTGCTAGGGGCGGGCCTTACTGATTTACTGATTTATTGCTTTAAGGTACGTAAAAATATATGTTTTTAATTAAAATTTCATAAAAATTTTAGTTAAAGTTATTTTTTAAAACTTGATAGTTATAAAATTTATAAACAAAAAGTATTAACAGTTAATAATAAATTTTTTGTTCAAAGATAATGTTTGATTTATTATAGAAGTTTTAAGAAACTTTGAAATAATTTTAGTTATATTTGAATGAGTAATATAAATGTACGTGTTTAATTAAAACATAAAATGTTTTAATAAATTATACGTTATATGTTTAAGTGAGTGTGCGTGGGTGTGTGTGTGTGTGTGTGTGTGTGTGTGTGTGTGTGTGTGTGTGTGTGTTAAATAATACGTGTGGGTGTAAGTAAATCTGTGTGTGTGTAGGTAAATCTGTGTGTGAGTGTAAGTTAAAATCTGTTGTGAGCTTTAAGTAAATCTGTGTGTGAGTGTAAGTGTAAATGTAAGTGTCTATGGATAAATGTAAGTGTCATAGTGAATGTGTGTATAAGCATCATAGTGAATGTGTGTATAAGTGTAAGTGTGTGTGTGGCCGCAAGTGTCATGAATAATGAAAGTGTCTATGGGTAAATGTAAGTGTATATGGGAATGTGTGCATAAGTGTCATAGTGAATGTTGTATAAGTGTAAGTATGTGTGTGTGTGGTGTGCTGTGTGTAGGTGTGTGTAGATGTGTGTGTGTTGTGTGTATGTTGTTCTATAAAAATAATAATAACAAATAACCTTGAAGTAAATAACACTAAGTATAATAAAAAAATAAAAATAATTAAAAATAATATAAAAATAAAAATAATAATAAAAATAAAAATAATAAAATAAAAATAATAAAAATAAAAATAAAAATAAAATAAAAAAACATAATGTTAATAAAATATATGAGTTATTTAAAGCAGTAAAGCAGAAAGTTAACAGTAAAGCAGAAAGTTAAAGCAGTAAGCAGAAAGTTAAAAGCAGTAAAGCCAGAAAAGTTAAAGCAGTAAAGCAGAAAGTTAAAGCAGTAAAGCAGAAAGTTAAAGCAGTAAAGCAGTAAAACAAAAGCATACTAATCCCCCCCCTTGGTGTTAGGTAACACCTCTATTGATTTACTGATTTACTGCTTTAAGGTATGTAATGTTAATAAATATGTGAGTTAAAGCAGTAAAACATATGAGTTAAAGCAGTAAAACATGAGTTAAAGCAGTAAAACATTAAAGCAGTAAAGCAGTAAAACAAAAGCATACTAATCCCTTAGGTGTTAGTATGCTTTTGTTTTATTAACTGATTTACTGCTTTTAGGTATGTAATGTTAATAAAATATGTGAGGTTAAACGTAAAACATTATATTTAAAGCAGTTAAAACAGAAAGTTAAAGCCAGTAAAGCAGTAAAAACCAAAAGCATTTACTAATCCCCTCTTGGTGTTAGGTTACACCTCTATTGATTTACTGATTTACAGGCTTTAAGGTATGTAATGCTAATAAATATGTGAGTTAAAACAGTTAAAACATATAAGCTAAAGCAGTAAAACATGAGTTAAAAGCAGTAAAAACATGAGTTAAAGCAGTAAAACAGTAAACAATAGAGGTGTTACCTAACACCTTAGGGATTAGTATGCTTTTGTTTACTGCTTTACTGCTTTAACTTTCTGTTTTACTGCTTTAACGTCTTTAAAGTATATGTTTTTAATAAAATTTCGTACAATTGTAGTAAAATAAAAGGTTTATTATCAGGCACGCTGGTTTTTTTCTTCTTACATGCAATTTTTAACATTTATAAATTAAAAAGTTACTAAAGTAAAATATTAAAAGATGTCTGAAATGAGTTACAGTTTTAGGTTCGGGGCGAAAATGTTTTTAATAAAAATGTTTAAGTGCTTAAAATTAGGGTGGGCTAAAAATTGACCCATGGAAGACCAAAGGGCTGGGTCGTGTGTTTATACGTGTGTATAAAGTGTAAATGTAAGTGATGTAAGTGTCTGTATGGTGATGTAAGGTCATAGTGAATGTGTGTATAGTGTAAGTGGGTGTGTGTATGTGTGTGTGTGTGTGGTGTGTGTGTGTGGTAAGTGTGTATCTGTGTGTGGGTGTGAGTTGTAAGTGTATAAGTATTAAATGTGTGTGTTGCTGTGTGTGTGTGTCGTGTGTGTGCCACGGATGGAAATAAAGTTAGGATAGATCCATACAGGTCAGGTACCTACATGACCTCATGTTAGCATAGATACCTACCAAAGGCTAGGCATTCAGTTACCTGGATGAGCTCAAGGCGGGTGGAGGCTAGGTGCAGGTGTAGGATAGGTGTAGCTAGGGTGTAGGTTAGGTTAGTTTAGGATAGGTTAGGTTAGGTTAGGTGTAGGTTTAGGTTAGGTTAGGTTAGGTTAGGTTAGGTTAGGGTTAGGTAGGTAGGTTAGGTCAGGTTAGGTACAGATGTAGGCTAGGTGTAGGTGTATATGGTATACGGCAAGGTCAAGGCCGAAATATCATGGTCAAACAGGTTAATATTATATACTATATAATATATATATAAACTATATAATAAATATCAATACCATAATATATATATATATATAATATATTTATATAATATATATATTATATATATATATATATATATATATATATATATATATATATATATATATATTACTTTACTTTATATATATATATATATATATATATATATATATATATATCTCTCTCTCTCTCTCTTTATATATATAATATAATATATATATTTATATATATATATATATTATATATATATATATATATATATTATATATATATATATATATATATAATATATATATATATATATATATATATATATATATATAAGGTTTGGCGACAACTTAATATTTTATTCAGCGTTAAACTAAAAAATTGACATTCCGAAAAAACATTTTTAAAATTTTAAAAACAAAAAATTTATAATATCAACAAAAATAAATAAAGTCAAATATAAAAAAGAATAAAAATAATCAAATTAAAATGGATAAAAATTTTTCAAACTCAGATTCGAATAAAACAAC
This sequence comes from Trachelipus rathkii, assembly GCA_015478945.1. Taxonomy (NCBI): domain Eukaryota; kingdom Metazoa; phylum Arthropoda; class Malacostraca; order Isopoda; family Trachelipodidae; genus Trachelipus; species Trachelipus rathkii. Next base: position 21,484 of record JABUQX010089287.1, on the reverse strand, counting down.
GGAACAGCATTGTGTTCCACGTTGCTTTTTTACGCTGGTTCGAATTTCAAAGATTCGTTTCAACGTGGCGGATTCCAGTGATGAGAGATGTTATAAACAGAAAAATAAAATAAAATAATTAAAATACGCAAATAATTAAATATAATTCGAATAATTAATAATTAAAATTCAAATAAAAATGATTCAAGTAAAAAATTTTTTTCAGTAAAGCAAACACATCTTCATTGTAAATGCATTACTTACGTGATAGCTTGGAACTCATTAGGTGGACTCTCTCTCTCTCTCTCTCTCTCTCTCTCTTCTCTCTCTCTCTCCTCTCTCTCTCTCCTCTCTCTCTCTCTCATCTCTCTCTCTCTCTCAATATAAAAAACTAAATATGTAAAGAAAGCAAAAGATATTTTATATATAATAATATTATATATATATATATATATATATATATAATATATATTATATATATATATATTATATATATATATATATATATTATATATATATATAAAATTATTATTATATTATTTGATTATTATTATTATTTATATATTATTATTATTATATTATATTATTATTATTATTATTATTATTATATTATTATTATTATAATGATATTTAAATAATTATTATTAATATTACTGGGAAACGCGGACTTGCTTGTATAAACCGTGGAATTAATTTATATTTTAACAATTCGTGCCGCTGGACGGGTGGTTAAAAGGTCGGGGGTTTGCATCGGTGGCGAGAGGTCGAGTTCTATTTTGATTTATGACCGATGGAGAACTCGAACATATAAAGACGGTGAGAGGTTTGAGGTGGTAAGGAAGTTTAAGCACAGATGGAAGGGATGGTGAAAATTCGTGAGTAGCGACCACGTGGGTGCGGGTGTGTGTGTGTGTGTGTGTGTGTGTGTGTGTGTGTGTGTGCATGTGTAGGATATATATATATATATATATATATATATATATATATATATATATACTATATTATATAAGGATATATATATATATATATATATATATATATATATATATATATATAAAATGCGGCGGGCGGGCGGGACACAAGGCGGGATGGGACATAAGGCGGGCGGAAAAACGCAGTGGGCATGCGGGTCTGCGGGTCGCACCTGCGGGGGCCCAGGATCAAGGTTAAGACATCAAAAAAGGGCTAAGATATCAAAAAAGGGCTATGCCCCTAAAGACACATCAAAAATTACCGTGGGCAAAAAATGACCCATGGCCGAAAAAATTAGGCGGGGGTAAAATAGGGGGGCAATACGTACGATGGAGGCTTCGCCTCCATCTGGCGCACCCTTTCTTCGAAAGGGTGCTAAAAATTAGGGTTGACAGAAAATTAGGGTTGCCAAAAAATTAGGGTTGCCAAAAAATACCGTGGGCCAAAAATGACCCATGGAAGATCAAAGGGGTGGTCAAAAAAGGTCAAGGCAAAAAAAGTCAAGGTCAGGTAAAAAATTTGGGCTCAAAAAA
>JABUQX010089287.1:0-12500 GCA_015478945.1 Trachelipus rathkii | reverse complement strand
TGATAAAGTATAATTAGGTTAGACGCTAGATGATGAGATATCCTAAATAAAATTTTTTTTAGTCTTCTTAAAAAATAATGGAATTTATTTTTAAACCTTGAAATGTCTATTATATGTTAAAATTATTTATAATATAAAATAATATAAGTATAATGATCATGAATAATATATAGCATCCTTGACCGAATCACTGTGATAAAGCAAAATATTAAAGGAAACATACGTTAAGACCTACACATAATAAGATATCGAAACCCGCTGCGTGTCTCCAACTGCTATTATTATTTCGTATAGCGTAACAGTTGTAAATGGATGTAGGTTTCATCTTGTTTCGCGATTAAAGGTTTATTTATGTATTTACATTTTTTTTGGTTTTCTCTTCCTGGTGAAAAATAGTTATATATTGAGAACTCTGAATATAATTTTATTATTTGACACTCACCTCACCTAAATTCTCCCGAAAAGTAGAAGGAAAGAAGGTACGGTGAGTTAAATCAGTTAGTGCTACCCAGAGTTGACAGTTTCACGGAAGGGTACCTTATTATTAATATTTTTCTGATTTTTATCTGTTAATAAATTATATTTAAAAAAAGAAGTGTATGTCAAAAATATCTGTGATCCAGGCCTATAGGAAATGGGGGTCGCGCGTAGTTTTTATAATTAATGTTTCTATAAATTGTTTTTTTTTAGCTCATAAAAATAATATATTATTTTCATAAGACCTTAAGAATATCCCTAAATAATAGAATGCTTTATATTATATAAAAAAAACTAATATTATTTAATATTCTTATTAATATATCAATTCATATTATACCTGAAAAAAAATAATAGTAAAATTTAGTAATATATTAACTTATTTTTATCTCATCTCCTCTGCTTCTCTCTCCTCTCTGCTCTCGTCTTCTCTATTATATATATCTAGATTCATCTCTCTGAGCGTACTCTCTCTTCTATTACTCTAGTAAATTACGTATCTCTCAGTCGTCTCCTTACTATACTATCTATCTCTCTCTAATAGTTCCATCACTATTCATCTCTACTTCATCTATCTCGTCTCTACTACAATTAATATTAATTAATTATAATATATTAATATATTAATATATAATATATATATATAATATATATAATATTAATAATATATATATATATAAATAATAAAAAGATAAATATATAATATATTATTATATTAATTATATATGATTTAATATTATATATATATATTATATATAGTATATATAGTATAATTATATATAATTACATAAAATAATAATGGCTTCTTTTATTTCATTTTTTTTTAAATAAAATTGTATTTTCAGTGATGAATCTTAGTAGTAAAAATACAAAATTAAGTATATAATTATATATTAATTAATAGAATATAATATATATTAAAGGTACACTGCTCCGGAAAAAGAAAACTCCGGCTTAAGGGAAAACCGGAAAAATTTATTTGCAAACATCTTTCCCGGAGGAGGTAAAAAAGTTATCCGTTATTTGGTCCCCGATCCGAGCGGTGAGTGAGACCTTTCAGATTTCTTAACGTCGATATTTAATTTAAGAATTGATATTCGGGTAATCATGCTCATAATATTACGTTGCAATATTGTTAGATGTCAAGTTCAAAACCCATCTTGGTCAGGTGGCTAAAGTCGCCTTTATGACAATCTACTCGTGAACTTCTATTCGTTTTGTTTTTTCCTACAAAATAAACCGGATAAATGAGACGTTTCTGGTCATTAATATTACCGGGAGACGATCTTGGGAGGGGATCAATCGAGATGGTGCTCTCTGTAATTGCGGGCGTTGGTATCGCTGTACAGGGAGAGTCATACATAAATTTACCTCGACAAGTCAACATATAATGACAGATTTTCAGATGACCCATAAATAAATTGAACGGGACCTATCGGAAAAATGAGATGATTCAAACTCTGCCTTCAGCAATTTTCAGAGAGATGAGAACAAGATCCGGTATAATAGTACGGGTATTAAAATTATTAGATCGGTTTTCCTTAGTATATAACGGTTTTAGTTACTGGGGAGCATCCTGGTTTATAAACATGGTTTTTTGATAGTAAATCTGACGGGAATGGTTGGAAAATTTTGAAAAATGTTGAGTTTTTTTCAAATTTTTTCAGGATAGAATCCAGGTAAATTTATCATAATGGCTCGATTTTAGGAATTTTAATGAGAGGAACACCGTGAGTATACACACCGGGCCGTCTCTCCTGCGCGCCATGAAAACGGTAACTATTGGGAAAAGGTATAGCCCGTAACGAAACGTGCTCGCACAGCTGGGGTATAAATATGGAATTCTATACCACGACTGATAGAGTCATTTTTATTTAGGGGGCTTTTTAATAATCGAAGAAACGTCACTATATGGAACGAGGATCATATCCGGAGGTAATTGGGCGGTTCGTGGTCAAATATGATTTTTTATTATTTTTTTAATGTTAAGTTACCCTTAAATTATTTATCGTAGGAAATGGAACTTAAGGGAGACTAAACTAAAAAAAAATATTAATATAAAGTAAATATAGTTATATTGAATCAACAGATAAAATAAATAATGAATATTTAAAGAAAAAATAAAGTAAAGTTCCGTTCTTTTATTTTTTCTGTTTGTGTGTAATAAACTTATTATTAACTGGTATTAATGGAGTTTCTGGGTTCCTATTGTTAAAATTTAGAGTATTTTTTAATGGCACGTCTAGGGAAAAAAAATAAATATCGCGTATTAAGGAAATATCAGATAAATTATTGATTTTTGAGCACATCTTACCCGAAATGTATAGAGAGTTAAACGTTATTTCTGATGCTTCGAGAGATACACCTCGTAGAGATAGGTATACCTTTAAATATTTTTTTTAGCGTATATAATTTATTTAAAGTGTAGGCAAAAAATCGCTCTAAAGCCTAATAGGAAAATAGGGGTTCAGTGCGTGAGTTTTTTATAGTAAATATTTTGGTTTAGATACCTCTAAAAATTATTTTATTTCAATTAGAAAAGACTGAAATGTATAAGGGGAGACTAAATATTATAAAAAAAAATAATATATATATTCATATATATATATATATAATTTTCACAATTTCTTTATCTAATCTCTCCCTTTTTATTTATATAATACTAGAAGTATTATGTATATAGTATGTATCTTTATATATTTTTAAATTGATTATATATAATATATATAATAATAGTTACATATATAAATATTTTATATATATAAAATAATAGTAATTAATATATTATATATAGATATTAATATATATATATTAATATAACATATATTTATAATATTATATATATATATATTATATATATATAATATATATATTAATAATATATAATATATATTATTATAACTATATATATATATATATATATATATAATAATATATATATATAATTAATATTAATATATATATTATATAATAATTACTATATATTATTAGATAAATTATATACATTATATATATATATATAATATATATATATCTATGATAATATATTATATATTAATTATTATATTATATAATATATATAAAATTAAATAATTATATATAATTACTGTTTTATATAAATATTAATATATATATATATATAGTATATATATATATATATTATATATATATATATATATTAATAATATATAAATATATAATATAATTTCAAAGTAAAATTAAAATATATACGGGATGTAGTATTTGATAATAATATAAAATATTTATTAAAAATATTGAATTTTAGATTTATGTATTGGTTTTTTACTGTCTATGTTTCTAATCAGATAAAATTCAAATTGAAAATCATTAACAATCACATTTATTTGCAATTTTATGAAATTATTTAATATGATTAAATCAATTGATTTTATTTATTTAATTTAATTATTTTTAATGCAAATACTCACCCTATTTATAATAAGTTATATTTCAAAATAAATTATATGGGCTAATAGAATTTGAGTATTGCCTCCTTCTTTTTTTTTTACAAAAAAACTGACCATTAAGTAATATTATCCTAGCCAACAATAATTTTTAATGTCTCTATATAACTCTATCTTCCCCGAAAGTGCGGGATAGAAAGAAGTTACGGTTTATAATATTTTTTTTGTCTGCTATGTACAGTTTTGACAAAATTCACTTGTAAAATGAGGCGACTATTAAAAATTTCTATACACTGTCGGGATTATTGTATTATATTATATGTTTTATATTTTATTATTTTAATTCAGTGAGTATTACACATTTCATTAAATCTTGAGTGTTATAATGTAAGTCTTTTTCCTATTGTGCATCTAAAGAAATGACAATATTTTCATGCGGGTCATATCTTTATCCCCGCTGAAAGTACGTTTGTGATTTTCTAGGTCCTCAGAGCGAGAATACGATAAGTGGACCGGTTGTGTAATAACCGGGACGAGCGACCCCTCCCGGAGGACGGATCGAGATGGCGCTGGTGCTCTCTCCCTTTCCGAGGGGTTATGCCTCTACGGCCGATTCAAGATTCTTTTATCTTTTACGCCGACGTTCGACATAAATAATCCATAATGACCGGTTATTCTTGCCGACTCTTACCCAATAAAGACCAGAGCCTGTCTCGCGCGTATTGATAGTCAAAACCTGCGACCAATATTTTTCACAAGGGATGAACTATTAACGCGTTAAGACCGAGCTTATACATTATAAAATTACTCTAGTAATATTTTTTTTTTTGTAATTGTCGTCTCTCCTGTATCGATTTATCCAATCGAATATGGGTTGATATATTCCTCATATATAATATACATAAAGTTTAAAAATTTATAAAAAAAATATAATTTCAATTTATTTTTTCCCAGTTTTTCCTTTTTATGGAGAGCGATTTGATTTAGACCTATTATGTAGTATATAAACGGTTTCACTAGATGAAACGTATCACTATTTGAGGTAAACTAATATTATTACAGACTACAGCCGTTTCTAATATAAGCGTATAATAAAATATAATAGGATTCTATAAACGAGCTAGTTAGAGTCTATTGTTATTTATGGCACTTTTACGAAACGTCAACTATATGACGACAGACTGTATGCTCCGAAGTAGTTAAAAATAGTGCTTCGTCAATATTTATTTATTATAATTATATTTTTATTTAAATTTTAGATTATCCATATACCATATAATGAATTTTATATATCTAGTAAGAAAATTGAGAAATTTAAGGCCAGACTAAACTATATAAAAAAAACTAATATAATATGAAATTATATGTTTTAAGAAACAATGCGATAGAGATATATATAATGATGATATTTTCAGAAAATGAAAAAAGAGCAATTGAAATATATAATCTATATTCTGGTCATCAAAATAGTGTAAATAAACTTATTTCACCTAATAGAATGGCTTCAATACTTTTACATAGAACTTGATTCCTAGTAATCTATATATTTCTTGTTGTGTGTCTCTCTATGCTGGTATGAAAATGAGCTTGTCGGATGGAAATGGGAAACACAAAATTTGTATGTTTTTTTTGGCTCAAGACCATGCTTCTCCACATCATGAATAAAGGATGTATAACCGTTATTTTTTAGCTGTCCCCGATTGAACCGTAGTGAGAGGGTACTCACAATTATATTATTTCTTGAGCGTGTTATATGCATCTTTACTATTCAGCTCTAATAAGTGTGTAGCGAAATTATTAACAGTTCAATTCTATAGTAATAGTTACAAGGGGTCGTGCGTAAGTCCTTTTAAATAACTAATGCTTTTTGGTTTAGGATAACAATTGTTTTTCATAAAATAAACTGAATGCAAGGTCGCCTCAGAGAAAAAGTATATATAAGATATCTTATATATCACATTATCGTTGGGATTATTATTATTATTATTAGGTTGTATTATTAAATATATATGAATAAATAAACTTATTGGGTACGATTTATTACTTAAAGATGGATTATCGATCCCATTGGTAAATCTTCTAACTTTACTATGTAATATGTAAATATATATATATATTGTAAAAGATTTTTTACTATAATGAGGACAATTGTTATATATAGAGAAGTTTATTATATATTAATTATATTTATAATGATATTATATTAGAAATCTAATATATGAACACATACTATTTATAAAGGTATGATATGTAAAATACTATAATGTTTAAATATAAAAGTAATAATATAATAGTAGTAGTAAGTTATCAAATTATTAATAATATAAAAAAATAATAAAATTAAATAAGTCACCATGAGTAGAACAAAAAAGAATAAGTAAGAAACTGAAGTAATTTATGAATTAATTTATATATATATATACTTAATTATATATATTTAATTAGATATTCATTTTTTTTCAATTAATTATTAAATTATAATTTTTTATATTATATATAAGATATTAATATATAATTATATAATTAATTAATATATAATTATAAATATAATATATATATAGTATATATATATATATTATATTTATTTATATTATTAATATAATAATATACTATAAATTAATAATATATTAATATATTAATTAATTATAGATATAATTATATATAAAAATATATATATATTATATTAATAATAGTATATATATATAATATATATATATATATATATATAATATATTTATTAAATATATATAATATATAATATATAATATTATATAATATAAAAATATATATATATATATATATAATGATATATATAATATGATAATATATTATATTATATAATATAAATATGTATATATATAGTATATATATATAAATAAGAATAGAAAATAATAATATTTTACTAAATTATTAGTAAAATATTATTATATATATTATATAATTAGTATATATTATATAATATTATATATTTATATAATATATTATGGTAGTATATATATATAGTATATATATTATTATTTACTATATATATTAATAATTAATATATATATATTATATATATTAATATATATTAATATTATATTATTAATATATTATATATATATATATATATATATTTATTATATATATATATAGTTAATATATATATATATATATATTATATTTATTATAATTAGTAATTAAGTATTATGTCACTAGAAGTAATATAATAAACGACAGCCAACATAGTAGATGTATAGGAACCAATATCTACGAGTCTATAAATAGACGTACCGCGTGATATTAGAAAAGAACGTGAGAGATCTTCTTACTCTTTTGCACCCGCATTTCCGCATCACCCGAGCAGAGGTACTACCATGCAGGCCCTTATATATATTGTTTGGAGGTACACGCGTTAGCCACTAGTAACTGGGAAGGACCGCCAGTTAGCCTGCGGGTGAGCGCGACCCTTTAAAGATTCTTCTTTAACGCTCGGGATATTCTATTTACCCACCCACAAAGACGATATTTAGGGTGATTCAACCATATCATTGAATTGGGTTTATTTTTTCCTTAATGGTTTCTTAAATTTTTCCCTAATGTTCCCTCTAAACCCATACCCGTCATATCCAGTTCATGTCGTCTAGCCGTGGACATTATTATTTAGGTGTAATGGTTTTTTTTCCATCTAGTAAAAGAGAATAAACCGGAATATGTTACCATGTGTCTGGATAACAATGTTGAGTCCTGAGCACCGAAAACCTCTTGATATAGGGGGATCATAATTAATAACTATAAGGGTTACCTATTTGTTTACCGGGGTTTTCCTCTACGGCGTCCAACTACTTTACGGGGGCGGTCACTAAATAATATAGAGGGATTGATGATCGTTTCTTCCAGGTGAGTGTTCCTAAATAGACGAAATGAAGACGACCCTCTACCGATTACGGATCAGATCATCTAAACGAGATTCATGTAGCAATAAATTATATCTTACGAGGATCACAAAAACTAAATGTAAGACAGTCTATAAGCGCCATGGGTAATATAAATTTAATTTGCTAATAATTTAGTTGCTTCAATCAGAGTATTTATATATTATCATGGGAGTGTGACTGTCTCGTGCTTCTATCCGTTATCAATATTCCAAAGGTTTTATAAAATTTGTAAAACGTTCTCTCTCTCTCTCTCTCTCGTCTCGAGTTCGGGACATTTTGATCAAAAGTTTCTAAAAATTTTGGGAAAAAAAAATTTCCTAATTTATCTTTCCTACGGTTCTCTCGACTTTTCGGGTCGTAGCCGACTTTTCGATTTATCCGGAACTTTCTGAGTTTAATATACACTGCTTCGTACTGAAACGTCCTACCCTTATGCGGAAAATCGCTTATTTCTCAACGCCCTTAACGACGGTTCTATCTCTCTCAGTCGGTATAATAAATGGATTCTAAAACGCGTAGATCCCATTTTGATTTGGGGCCCCTTTTACGAAAAACGTCCCCTATGTACTGACGTCTTACTCTTCTTCCTTGTAGGGCTCTATCACATGGGTCCCCGTCGTGCAATATCATTCTTTTTTATCTGTTATTTCTTTCTTCTTCTTTTCTACATTTTGCTACCTCCTTCTCTAATCTTCACTCATATAATTTATATCCGTAAGAAATATGGAATTATTTAATGTGAGACTACTATAATAAAAATGAAGAATTAATATATAAAATTAAATAATATATAGTATATTATATAGTATAAATAATAAATAAATTAAGTAATTTTATAAGAAAAATTATAGAGAACTAAAGAAATATAAATATATCCAATTATTATGAATATCCATATATAAGCCATTCTTTAAAGAAACTTAGATTCCGTAATAATATATTTTTTGTTGGGTTATCTCCTCTAGGGTATAAAAAAAACTTCGCATTAAGGAACAAAAATATTTATTTTGCAAGCATCTCCCGAAGAATAGATTATGAGAAGAATAGGTTATTTATCGTGACCCGCGAGTTCAGAGAGGATAATAGTCTCTTAGTATAAGGAAATGTGACACTCTAGAATATTGTTATTATAAACGTGTTAAAAATACTCTTTATGAGTTAAAAAGGTGTAGCAAAAAATCGCGCGTATCTCGAAGTATCTGTAGCTCTTAGCACGGCGCAAAGTTCTTCTAAGGAGGGCTCATGCGTACTTTTTTTAATATAATTTTTAGAATCTATTTGTTCTTATGTAGACATTGATATATTTTAAACAATTTTATTTCACCAGTAATGTTGTTATGAATGCTTGGGAAAACAAAAAAAATTAACATCATTTTAAAAAAAGATTAGTTGTATAGTATTTTGAAAAACAACTTGTATATGTTCAACAGAAAGATGAATATCGGGGGATGAAATTTCATTCTACTTGTTTACTAATATTTAAATTTTTTAATTATTTATATTATTTCTTTTATATTATTTTATGTTATTGGGAGTATAAAATTTTTAAATATTTTCGTTACTTAGTTTTCTGTTATTATTTATTATATTGTTGAACATGGTATTATTAGAGTCTTCAATAATTATTAGTGATAAATGAACTCCCTTTATTGTTATAATATTTGTTATATTAATTATTATTAATTATTAATTTTATTATAATTATTTAATAATTATATTATTAATTTTAATATTTATATTATTACTAGAAACTCCTAATGACATTGTCTAGACTATTCTTAAATATTACAATTAACTTAATTTTAGACCGGAAGCAATCAATAAAACAACCCACAATATAATATTAAACACTTAATAGTATATTATATATTATATGAATTTTCACAAGAATATTAATCGTATAGGGGAAACAACTTGGCTCTACTATCGCTCTCTCTCTATATACAAGGGGTACAAACCTTCCCTGCTCGGGAGAAAAACTACAACTCGGGTAATATCACACGGTAAACACTCTACTTTTGGGCCCAACGAGTCTCCTCCCAGTAAGTAAAAAGTTACGTATTATATTTGTACCTCACCCATCGTAAAGCCGTAGGAGGGACACTTTTATAAAAGTAATTTCTTTATATACGACAATATTTAATATTATATAATTGATTATTCTGAGTAATCACATATCATTATTGATTTTATATTTGGCTATGTTTACAGGAAATATCATAAGATGTTTATTATGTCCACATATTCCTAATTTATCAATCAACATTTTTATTGTACAATTAGACTAATATTATTCGTTATAATTTTAACCCAAAAATATACAGATAGTGAGACGTTTGCGAGTATAATTACCTAGAGATACGATCCTTCAGATGGGATCATAAATCGAGAGTCACCCTAGTGAGTTTCCTCTACGGCGTACTAATAAAATAATATATATATATCGAGTTTCTCTGAATTACCTAATTAATCACACACACACACACATGATACAAAAATATTCAGAGCACAAAAAACAATGTATTAATCGTTAAAGTATTTTACTATATAGTATATAATCAAGAGAGTTTTATTTACTAAAATATATTACGTTAAAAAGTCGCAGTTATAAATTCAAAATCGTAATATCGTAAAAAAATGTATCCTTTCAATTTCTTTCTCAGATTGTCGAGAAAACTTATTTTTCCAAGTAGATGCTTATCTCTCTGTTGGACACTAAGCGCTATGCATATTGAGTATAAATTCAGAGTTTATTTCCGCGTATGAAACGTCACAATTTGGAACGTAATTATTGATCGTCTTTTATACAGGCTCCTCGTACCAGATCTTAAGCTTATGTCAAATGATTTCGTGATCCTCCTTAGCCTCCATACCGGGCGTGTCCTAATAACGTCATTTAACCTTGGCGCCTTGCCTACGAAAAACGTCTCCACTCATACTCTGAGCCGCAGGCCTCTCCTCACGTTTTCCGTTTTGTTAGAGGTAATGATGTTAAAGGATGAGGGTAGTCAGGAGAGTTTAGACAAAATATTGTTTTATTTCAGTTAGTTGTTTTTTAACCTATATTAAGTTCTTTACTACCCACCCCTCCTAAATTATTTTATCGGGTAGGAAAACGGTGAATGTTAAGCGGAGACGACTTAATCCTCTGTCACCCTCTACACACACAACCCAACAGTCATAGCACATATGAAGACCGTCTAAACTCGCTCCCCATTATTGTACTAAATACTGCTTGCCTGCGTCAATACTATTAGTTAAAGAAATTGTAAAGAAAAAATTAAAGAACCGAAGAAAAAATAATTTTATTCAAAGTAATATTATCCAAATGACACTGTGAATAACTTTAATTATGTAGTAATTCTTTAAGACCTAGGATTCCCCCGTAATTCAATGTTATTTTTTTTGAGTGTTCCTCTTCGGAGGAAAAAAACTCCGCTTAAGGAACAAGACATATTATTTTTGAGCCACCCATCTCCCGAAAAGTAGTAAGAAGGTATAAAGAGATATTTATTATTATACGTGCCCCGAGATGAACTACGATAGGAGGATAGTACATTTATAATATTATATTATTGTTATATTTGTTCCTTTCCTATTTTTTAGACTTACTTCAATTTATTTGTAATCTCATATAAAGCCTAATAAGAAAATTTTATTCTCTTAAAATATAGCGTAGTATTAATCTCTATAAATATGATTTTTATGTTTAGTTACTCTAAAAAAAATTGTTTTTCATGAGAAAACTGATATATATATATATATATATAATATATATATATCCGGATGCGTATCATAGGGGTAGGTTTAGTCCTACGCCAGATGATTTTTTTGAGACTTTTTTGATAAATAGATTTAATATGGCATGAAAAGTTAACTAAACTATTAACATTTTATTTGAAAGTGAAAAATAAGAAACTGGATTTGATATAAATAAATGTTAAAGAAAAACAAATACATTGGCAATAGCAAAATCTAATAGATAACTAAAATTCATTTGGAAAATTTATTCGCCTTCCTGAGCTGCTGGTTCTTAAGAGTAAAAATTAAGTTTCTAAGCTATGGGCGTACATGTAGAGTTTTTTATATTTTCATATAACTAATGATATAGGGCCAGGCCCAGACATTATTACCTTCCTGTACGAACGAAAAAATACGCAAATTTTCGCGAGAACGAGAAACTTTGCCGTTCAGTGCGAAAAACGTACGAAGAAATTTGAAAAAAAGACATTTAATATAATGTCTCTCTCTCTCTCTCTCCGTCTGTCTCTCTCTCTCTCTCTATATATATAATATATATATTATATATATATAAAGTATAGTATATATATATAATATAATATATATATAAATATATATATATATATATAATATATATATAAATATATTATTATATGATAATATATAGTATATATATATATATGGCCAGCGTGCTGTTATGCGCCGTCATGTGTATCTTAAAAACTATTAATGCTACACGTAAAACGGAATACTTGCTGGAAATTCCTGGTCGCAAATTTGCCCTGAAACTGGTAAAAAAAAAAAAGAAAAAAAAAAAAAAAAAAAAGTTATATCTCTCAAAAAACCTACAATAGCTACAGCGAAAAAAGGAATACATTTGTTTGGAAATCCTGGTAAAAATTTCACGATAAGAAAATTGTAAAAAAAAAAATGTTTATAA
>JABUQX010089286.1:5000-28808 GCA_015478945.1 Trachelipus rathkii | reverse complement strand
AAACTAAACTGTGTTTTAAAAAAAAACCTTTTTTTTTAAAAAAACTAAACTTAAACTTAAACTTAAACTTTTAAACCTCCTTTAAACTTAAATCTAAACTTAAACTTAACCTAAAGTCAACTTAAATTAAACTTAAACTTAAACTCAAACTTTAACTTAAAACTTAAAAAAACTTAACTAAACTTAAACTTAACTTAAACTTAAACTTAAACGTAAACTTAAACCAAACTTAAACTTAACTTTAAAAAAAAAAAACCTAAACTAAACTTAAACTTAAACTCAAACTTAAACTTACACTAAACTAAACTTAAACTTAAACTTAAACTTAAAACTTAAACTTTAAAACTTAAAACTTAAAACCTAAACTTTAAACTTAAATTTAAAACTTAAAAAAAATCTGAACTTAAACTTAAACTTAAACTTAAACTTAAACTTAAACTTAAACTTAAAGTTAAACATAAACTTAAACTTAAACTTAAACTTAAACTTAAACTTAAACTTAAACCTAAACTTAAACTTAATACTAACCTTTAAACCTAAACTAAAATTTAAAGTTTAAACTTAAACTTAAACTTATAATTAAACTTAACTGTAAACTTAGAGACTTAAATGCTTAAACTAAACTTTAAACCTGAACTTAAACTTAAACTTAAGCTTAAACTTAAATTTAAACTTAAGCTTAAACCTTAACTTAAACATAACTTAAACTTAAACTTAAACTTAACCTAAACTTAAACTTAACTTAACTCAAACTTAAACTTAAACTTAAACTTAAACTTAAACTTAAACTCAAATTTAAACCCAAACTTAAACTTGAATTTGAACTTAAACTTAAACTTAAACTTAAACTTAAACCTAAACATAAACTCAAACTCAAACTCAAACTTAAACTTAAACTTACACTTACACTTAACTTAAACTGGTAAACTTAAACTTAAACTAAACTTAACTTAATACTTAACTTAAACTTAACTTAAACTTAAACTTAAATTTAAACTTAAACTTAAATCTTAACTTAAACATAAACTTAACCTTAAACTTAAACCTCTTAAACCTAAACTTAAACCTCCTAAACTTAAACTTAAACTTAAACTTAACTTGAACCTTTTAAAATTATACTAAAAATTAAAATTAAACCTAAACCTGAACTTAAACTTAAACCTAAACTTAAACTTAAACTTAAGTTAAATTAAGGAGGGGGTGCTTAAACTTAAATTTAAACTTAAACTTAAACTTAAACTTAAACTTAAACTTAAACTTAAACTTAAACTTAAACTTAAACAAACTTAAACTTAAACTTAAACTTAAACTTAAACTTAAACTTAAACTTAAACTAATTTAACTTAAACTTAAACCTTAACTGAAACACAAACACTTAACTTAACCTAAGTTAACTTAACTTAACTTTAAACTTTTAAAGACGGTTCTTAAACTTAACTTAAACCGTCTAAACCTAAAAACCTGAATTTTTAGAACCTAACCAACTATAGACTAAACTTAAACTTAAATCTTGAAACTTTATAAACCCAAACCTGAACTTAAACTTAAACTTAAGCTTAAACTTAAATTTAAACTTAAACTTAAACCTTAACTTAAACATAAACTTAAACTTAAACTTAAACTTAACCTAAACCTAAACTTAAACTTAAACTTAAACTTAAACTTAAACTTAAACTCAAACTTAAACCTAAACTTAAACTTAAATTTGAACTTAAACAAACTTAAACTTAAACTTAAACTTAAACTTAAACTTAAACTTAAACTGTTGATTGACTGACTAAAGGACTTAAACTTAAACTTAAATTTAAACTTAAACTTAAACTTAAACTTAAACTTAAAGTTAAACCTAAACTTAAACTTATACTTAAACTTAAACTTAAACTTAAACTTACAGTTAACTTAAACTTCAACATAAACTTAAACTTAAACTTAAACTTAAACTTAAACCTAAACCTAAACTTAAACTGAAACCTAAACCTAAACCTTAACCTAAACTTAAACTTAAACTTGAACTTAGACTTAGACTTAAACCTAAACTTAAACTTAAACTTAAACTTAAACTTAAACCTAAACTTAAACTTACACTTAAACTTAAACTTAAACTTAAACTTAAACTTAAACTTAAACTTAAACTTAAACTTAAACTTAACCTTAACTTAAACATAAACTTAAACTTAAACTTAACTTAACTTAACTTAAAACTTAAAACTTAAACTTAACTTAAACCTAAACCTAAACATAAACTCAAACTCAAAATCATACTTAAACTTAAACTTAAACTTAAACTTAAACTTAAACTTAAACTTAAACTTAAACCTAAACTTAAACTTAACTTAAACTTAACCTAAAGTCAAAACTTAAACTTTAAACTTAAACTTAACTTAACTTAAACTTAACTTAAACTTAACTTAAACTAAAATTAAACTTAAACTTAAACTTTAACTTAAACTTAAACTTAAACTTAAACTTAAACTTAAACCTAAACCTAAACATAAACTCAAACTCAAACTCATACTTAACTTATCACCTCAAACTTAACTTAAACTTAAAACATTTAAAACCTAAACTTAAACTTAAACTTTAAGACTTAAACTGAAACTTAAACTTACCAAACTTAAACTTAAACTTAACTTTAACTTAAACTTAAACTTAAACTTAAACTTAACCTAAATTTAAACTTAAACTTAAACCTTAACTTAAACATAAACTTAAACTTAAAAATAACTTTAACTTACTTAAACTTAA
Organism: Trachelipus rathkii; assembly: GCA_015478945.1. Taxonomy (NCBI): domain Eukaryota; kingdom Metazoa; phylum Arthropoda; class Malacostraca; order Isopoda; family Trachelipodidae; genus Trachelipus; species Trachelipus rathkii. The sequence goes on along the minus strand of JABUQX010089286.1, from coordinate 26,063 downwards.
ACTTTTAAAACCTCTTAAACTTAAACTTAACCTAAACCTAAAACTTAAACTTAACTTAAAACTAAACTAAACTTAAACTTAAATTAAACTTAAACTTTAAACTTAAATTAACTTAAACTTAAACTTAAACTTCAAATTTAAATTATAAACTTAAAACTTAAATTTAAACTTAAACTGAAACTTAAATTAAAGCTTAAATTAAACTTAAACTTAAACTTAAACTAAACTTAAACTTAAAGTTAAAATAAACATAAACTTTACTTAAACTTAAAACTTAAACTTAAACTTACAGTTAACTAAACTTACAACAAAACTAAACTTAAACTTAAAACTTAAAAAAAAAAAAAAAAAAAAAAAAAAAAAAATCTTAAACTAAACTGAAACCAAACCTAACTTAAACTTAAACTTGACTTAGACTTAGACTTAAACTTAAACTTAAACTCAAATTTAAATATAAACTTAAACTTAAACTAAAACTTAAACTTAAACTTAAACTTAAACTTAAACTTAAACATAAACTTAAACCTAAACTTAAACTTAAACCTAAACCTAAACTTAAACTTAAACTTGAACTTAGACTTAGACTTAAACTTAAACTTAAACTTAAACTTAAACTTAAACTTAAACTTAAACATAACTTAAACTTACACTTAAATATGAACTTAAACTGTTGTAACACTTTACCTACTGAAGTACAACTACCTTAGGTATCCTAAACTACTTCTGCTCAATACGAGAATCGAACATAAACTTAAACTTAAACTTAAACTTAAACTTAAACTTAAAGTCAAACTTAAACTTAAACTTAAACTTAAACTTAAACTTAAACTTAAACTTAAACTTCAACCTTAACCTAAACCTAAACCTAAACCTAAACTTAAATTTAACAAACTTAAACTTAAACTTAAACATAAACTTAAACTTAACCTAAACTTAAACTTAAACTTAAACTTAAACTTAAACTTAAACTTAAACTTAAACTTAAACTAAACTTAAACTTAAACTTAAAACTTATTAAACTCAAACTTAAACTTAAACTTAAATTTATATTAAACTAAAGTTAAAAATTAACTTAAACTTAAGTTATACTTTAATGAAACTTAAACTAAATTTAAACTTAAACTTAAACTTAAATTTAAACTTAAACTTAAACCTTAACTGAAACATAAACTTAAACTTAAACCTGTATTTAACTTAACTTAAACTTAAACTTAAACAAACTTAAACTTAAATTTGAACTTAAACTTAAACTTAAACTTAAACTTAAATTAAACTTAAATTTAAACTTAAACTTAAACTTAAACTTAAACTTAAACTTAAACTTAAACTTAAACTTAAACTTAAACTTAAACTTAAACTTAAACTTAAACTTAAACCTAAATTTAAACTTAAACCTAAACCTTAACTTAAACATAAACTTAAACTTAAACTTAAACCTAAACTTAATCTTAAACTTAAACCAAAAGTCAAACTTAAACTTAAACTTAAACCTAAACTCAAACTCAAAACTTAAACTTAAAACTTAACTTAAACTTTAAACTTATAGACTTAAATTAAATTAACTTTAAACTAAAACTTAAAAAATTAAAACTAAACCTTAAACTTAAACTTAAACTCAAACTTAAACTTAAATTTACACTTAACTTAAACTTAAACTTAAACTTAACTTAAAACTAAACTAAACTTAAACTAAACTTACTTAAACTCAAACTTAAACTTAAAACTTAAACTTAACCTTAATTAAACTTAAACCTGAAACTTAAAGTTTAAAATCAAAATTTAAACGTTTTCTATTAGGTAAGACAATATAAAGAAAAACTTAAATAAACCTAAAATTTAACTTACTTAAACTTAAACTTTTAAACCTCCTAAACTTAAACTTAAACCTAAACCTAAACTTAAATTTAAACTTAAACTTAAACTTAAACTTAAACTTAAACTTAAACTTAAACTTAAACTTAAACTTAAACTTAAACCTAAACCTAACTAAAACTTAAACCTAAACCTAAACTTAATTTAAACTTAAAACTTAAAACTTAAATTAAACTTAAATTTAAACACAAACCTAAACTTAAACTTAAACTTAAACATAAACTTAAACTTAAACGTAAACGTAAACTCAAACTCAAACTTAAACTTAAACTTAATCTTAAACTTAAACTTAAACTTAAACCTAAACTTAAACTTAAACAAACTAAACTTAAACTAAAATTTAAACTAAACTTAATACTTTCCCACATTAAGAGCTCTATAGAGATCTATAAACTGTAAATCAAACTTAAACCTAAACTTAAACTTAAACTTAAACTTAAACTTAAACTTAAAGTCAAACTTAAACTTAAACAAACTTAAACTCAAACTTAAACTTAAACTTAAACTTAAATTTAAACTTAAACTTTAACTTAAACCTAAACTTAAACTTAAACTTAAACTCAAACTTAAACTTAAACTTAAACTTACACTTAAACTTAAACTTAAACTTAAACTCAAACTTAAACTTAAACTTAAACTTAAACTTTAACCTAAACTTAAACTCAAACTTAAACTTAAAACTTAAAACTTAAGACTTAAAACTTACACTTAAACTTAAACTTAAACTTAAACTTAAACTTAAACTTAAACTTAAACTTAAACTTAAACTTAAACCTAAACCTAAACTTAAACTTAAACTTAAACTTAAACTTAAACTTAAACTTAAACCTAAACTTAAACTTAAACCTCTTAAACTTAAACTTACTCTTAAACTTAAACATAAACATAAACTTAAACTTAAACATAAACATAAACTTAAACCTAAACCTAAACTTAAACTTAAACTCAAACTTAAACCCAAACTTAAACTTAAACTTAAACCTAAACCTAAACTTAAACTTACAGTTAACTTAAACTTCAACATAAACTTAAACTTAAACTTAAACTTACACTTAAACTTAAACTTAAACTTAAACTTAAACTTAAACCTAAACCTAAATTTAAACTTAAACCTAAACCTAAACTTAAACTTAAACCTAAACCTAAACTTGAACTTAGACTAAGACTAAACTTAAACTTAAACCTAAACTTAAACTTAAACTTAAACCTAAACTTAAACTTACACTTAAACATAAACTTAAACTTAAACTTAAACTTAAACTTAAACTTAAACCTAAATTTAAACTTAAACTTAAACCTTAACTTAAACATAAACTTAAACTTAAACTTAAACTTAAACTTAAACTTAAACTTAAACTTAAACTTAAACTTAAACTTAAACTTAAACTTCAACTTCAACTTAAACTGAAACTTAAACATAAAGTTAAACTTAAATTTAAACTTAAACTTAAACTTAAACTTAAACTTATACTTAAACTTAAAATTAAACTTAAAGTTAAACTTAAATTTACACAAACCTAAACTTAAACTTAAACATAAACATAAACTTAAACTTAAACCTAAACTTAAACTCAAACTCAAACTCAAACTTAAACCTAAACTTACACTAAAACTTAAACTTCAACTTAAACCTAAACTTAAACTTTAACCTAAACTTAAATTTAAACTTAAACTTAAACTATAACTTAAACATAAACTTAAACTTAAACCTAAACTTAAACTTAAACTTAAACTTAAAGTCAAACTTAAACTTAAACTTAAACTTAAACTTAAACTTGAACTTGAACTTAAACTTAAACTTAAACTTAAACCTAAACCTAAACTTAAACTTAAACTTAAACTTAAACATAAACATGAACTTAAACTTAAACATAAACATAAACTTAAACTTAAACCTAAACTTAAACTCAAACTCAAACTTAAACCTAAACTTAAACTTAAACTTGAACTTAAACTTAAACTTACAGTTAACTTAAACTTCAACATAAACTTAAACTTAAACTTAAACTTCAACTTAAACTTAAACTTAAACTTAAACTTAAACTTAAACTTAAACTTAAATTTAAACTTAAACTGAAACTTAAACTTATACTTAAACTTAAAATTAAACTTAAAGTTAAACTTAAATTTACACTTAAACCTAAACTTAAACTTAAACTTAAATTTAACTTAAACTTAAACTTAAACTTAAACTTAAACCTAAACTTAAACTTAAACTTAAACTTAAATTAAACTTAACTTAAACTTAACTTAAACCTAAATATGTCCAAAGCTTAAATATCGATTTAAACTTAAAACTTGAACTTAAACTTAAACTTAAACTTAAACCTAAACTAAACTTAAACTTAAACTTAAACTTAAACATAAACATAAACTTAAACTTAAACATAAACATAAACTTAAACTTAAACCTAAACTTAAACTCAAACTCAAACTTAAACCTAAACTTAAACCTAAACTTAAACTTAAACTTAAACTTACAGTTAACTTAAACTTCAACATAAACTTAAACTTAAACTTAAACTTAAACTCAAACTTAAACTTAAACTTAAACCTAAACCTAAACTTAAACTTAAACCTAAACCTAAACTTAAACTTAGACTTAGACTTAAACTTAAACCTTAACTTAAACTTAAACTTATACCTAAACCTAAACTTAAACTTAAACTTAAACTTAAACTTAAACTTAAACTTAAACTTAAACTTAAACTTAAACTTAAATTTAAACTTAAACTTAAACTTAAACTTAAACTAAACTTAAACTTAAACTTAAACCTAAACTTAAACTTAAACTTAAACTAAACCCAAACCTCTTAAACTTAAACCGAAACTTAAACTTAAACTTAAACTTAAACTTAAATTTAAACTTAAACTTAAACATTAACTTAAACATAAACCTAAACTTAAACTTAAACTTAAACTTAAACTTAAACTTAAACTTAAACTTAAATCTGAACTTAAACTTAAACTTAAGCTTAAACTTAAATTTAAACTTAAACTTAAACCTAAACTTAAACTTAAACTTAAACTTAAACTTAAACCTAAACTTAAACTTAAACTTAAACTTAAACTTAAACTTAAACTTAAACTTAAACTTAAACTTAACTTAACTTAAACTTAACTTGAACTTAAACTTAAACTCAAACTTAAACCTAAACTTAAACTTAAATTTCAACTTAAACTTAAACTTAAACTTAAACTAAAACTTTAACTTAAACTTAAACTTAAACTTAAACTTAAACTTAAATTTAAACTTAAACTTAAATTTAAACTTAAACTTAAAGTTAAACCTAAACTTAAACTTATACTTAAACTTAAACCTAAACCTAAACTCACAGTTAACTTAAACTTCAACTTAAACTTAAACTTAAACTTAAACTTAAACTTAAACTTAAACTTAAACTTAAACTTAAACTTAACCTAACCTAAACTTAAACTTAAACCTAAACCTAAACCTAAACTTAAACTTAAACTTAAACTTGAACTAAGACTTAGACTTAGACTTAAACTTAAACATCTTAAACTTAAACTTAAACTTAAACTTAAACTTAAACTTAAACTTAAACTTAAACTTAAATCTGAACTTAAACTTAAACTTAAGCCTAAACTTAAATTTAAACTTAAACTTAAACCTTAGCTTAAACATAAACTTAAACTTAAACTTAACCTAAACTTAAACTTAAACTTAAACTTAAACTTAAACTTAAACTTAAACTTAAACTTAAACTAAACTAAACTTAAACTTAACTTAAACTTAAACTCAAACTTAAACCTAAACTTAAACTTAAATTTCAACTTAAACTTAAACTTAAACTTAAACTTAAACTTAAGCTTAAACTTAAATTTAAACATACTTAAACCTTAACTTAAACATTAACTTAAACTTAAACTTAAACCTAACCTAAACTTAAAAACTTAAACTTTATCTAATATAAAACTTAAACTTAAACTTAAACTTAAACTTAAACAAACTTAAACCTAAACTTAAACTTAAACTTAAACTCAAACTTAAACTTAAACTTACACTTAAACTCAAACCGAAACTTAAACTTAAACTTAAACTTAAACTTAAACTTAAACCTAAACCGAAACTTAAACTTAAACTTAAACTTAAACTTAAATTTAAACTTAAACTTAAACTTAAACTTAAACTTAAACTTAAACTTAAACTTAAACTTAAACTTAAACTAAATCAAACTGAGAAACTTAAACTTAAAACTTAAACTTAAACTTAACTTAAACTTAAACTTAAACCGAAACTTAAACTTAAACTTAAACTTAAACTTAAATTTAAACCTAAACTTAAACCTTAACTTAAACATAAACCAAAACTTAAGCTTAAACTTAAACTTAAACTTAAACTTAAACTTAAACTTAAACTTAAACTTAAACTTAAACTTAAACTTAAACTTAAACAAACTTAAACTTAAATTTAAACCTAAACTTAAACTTAAACTTAAACCTAAATTTAAACTTAAACTTAAACAAACTTAAACTTAAACTTAACTTAACTTAAACTAAACTTTAAACTTAAAAAACTTTTAAAAACTAAACTTAAACTTAAATTCAACAAAACTTTAAACTTTAAACTTTAACTTTAAAACTTAAACTTAAACTTAAACTTAAACTAAATTTAAACTTAAACTTAGACTTAAACTGTAACAAGCTGGTTCAACCTTTTAAGTAAATTCTTAATTGCATTTAGGACATAGAACTTAAACTTAAATTTAACTTAACTAAATTTAACTTAAACTTAAACTTAAACTTAAACTTAAACTTAAACTTAAACTTAAACTTAAACTTAAACTTAAACTTAAACTTAAACTTAAACTTAAACTTAAACTCAAACTCAAACTTAAACTTAAAATTAAACTTAAACCTAAACTTAAACTTAAAACCGAAGGTTAAAGCTTTAAACTGTAAACTTAATACTTAAGATTGTAAGGACTTAAAACTTAAACTTAAACTTTACTTAAAACTTAAAACTTAAAACATTAACTTAACTTAACTAAACTTAAACTAAACTTAAACTTAAACTTAAACTTAAACTTAAACTTAAACTTAAACTTAAACTTAAACTTAAACTTAAACTTAAACTTAAACTTAAACTTAAATTTAAACTTAAACCTTAACTGAAACATAAACTTAAACTTAAACCTAAATTTAACTTAACTTAAACTTAAACTTAAACAAACTTAAACTTAAACTTAAACCTAAACTTTTAAACTTAACTTAAAAGCTTTAAAACTTTAAGATCTTAAACTTAAACTTAACTCAAACTGAACCAAATCTTAGAACTTAGAACTTAAAACTTAAACTTAATACTTAACTCTGAAACTTTAACTAACTGTAATACAATACTTTTAAATAACTGGATAACTCTACACTTATAATCTTAGACCTAAACTTGTAAAAAAAATTTGCACGTTATATTTTTAGTTAAACTCAAACTGAAACTTAAAACTTAAAATTCTAGTATTAGCTAATTATAAACTTAAACTGTAAACTTAATACCGAAACTTAAACTTATAACTTAAATCTTTAAACTTAAATTTATATCTATGAACGTATGATACTCAATTCTATACATTAATACCAAAACTTAAGCGTTTAAGATTCTTAAACATAATTATCAGACTGTTAACTTAAACTTAAACTTAAACTTAAACTTAAACTTAAACCTGAACTTAAACTTAAACTTAAGCTTAAACTTAAATTTAAACAAACTTAAACCTTAACTTAAACATAAACTTAAACTTAAACTTAAACTTAAACCTAACCTAAACTTAAACTTAAACTTAAACTCAAACTTAAACTTAAACTTAAACTTAAACTTAAACTTAAAACTAAACTTAAACTTAAACTTAAACTTAAACTTAAACTTAAACTTTAACTTAAACTTAAACTTAAACTTAAACTTAAACTTAAACTTAAACTTAAACTTAAACTTAAACTTAAACTTCAACTTAAAGTTAAACCTAAACTTAAACTTATACATAAACTTAAACTTAAACCTAAAATTACAGTTAACTTAAACTTCAACATAAATAAACTTAAACTTAAACTTAAACTTAAATTTAAACTTAAACTTAAACTTAAACTTAAAGTTAAACTTAAACCTTAACCTAAACTTAAACTTAAACCTAAACCTAAACTTAAACTTAAACTTAAACTTGAACTTAGACAAACTTAAAATTAAACTTAAACTTAACCTAAAACTTAAACTTAAACTTAAACTTAAACCTAAACTTATACTTAAACTTAAAACTTAAACTTAAACTTAAACTTAAACTAAACTTAAACTTAAACTTAAACTTAAACTTAAACTTAAACTTACTTAAACTTAAACTTAAACTTAAACTCAAACTTAAACTTAAACTTAAACTTAAACTTAAACTTAAACTTAAACAAACTTAAACGTAAACTTAAACCTAAAGACAAACTTAAACTTAAACTTAAACTTAAACTAAAACTTAAACTTAAACTTAAACTTAAACTGTTAAAACTTACTTTAAACTTACTAAACTTTAACCCAACTTTAAACATAAACTTAAACTTAAACTTAAACTTAAACTTAAACTTAAACCTAAACTTAAACTTAAACTTAAACCTAAATTTAACTTAACTTAAACTTAAACTTAAACAAACTTAAACTTAAACCTAAACTTAAACTTAAACTTTAATTTAAACTTAAACCTAAACCTTAACTTAAACACAAACTTAAACTTAAACTTAAACTTAAACTTAAACTTAAACTTAAACTTAAACTTAAACTTAAAATTAAATTTAGACTTAAACTTAAATATAAACTTAAACTTAAACTTAAACTTAAACACATAAACTTAACTTAAACTTAAACTTTAAACCTAAACTTAAACTTAAAACTTAAACTTAAACTTAAACTTAAATTACCCTTAACTTAAACTTAAACTTAAACTTAAACTTAAACTTAAACTTAAACTTAAACTTAAACTTAAACTTAAACTTAAACTTAAACTTAAACTTAAACCTCTTAAATTTAAACTTAAACTTAAACTTAAACCTAAACTTAAACTTAAAATTAAAGCTAAACTTAAACTTAAACCTCTCAAACTTAAACTTAAAATTAAACTTAAACTTAAACTTAAACTTAAACTTAAACCTAAACTTAAACTTAACTTAAACCTAAATTTAATTAACTTAAACTTAAACAAACAAACTTAATTAACCTAAAACTTAAACTTTAATTTAAACTTAAACCTAAACCCTTAACTTAAACACAAACTTAAACTTAAACTTAGAAACTTAAACTTAAACTTAAACTAAAACTTAAAACCAAAACTTATAACTTTAACTTAAAATTGTGCTCCATTTCGACTTTACAATAAACTTAAACTTACTAAACTTAAACTTAAACTTAAACTTAAACTTAAACTTAAACTTAAACCTAAACTTAAACTTAAACTTAAACTAAACTTAAACTTAAACTTAAACTAAGTTTAAACTTAAACTTAAACCTAAACTTGAAACTAAATTTACGATAAGTAAAACTTAAGAACTTAAAATTTAAACTTAAAATTAAATCTTAAAACTTAAACTTAAACCTCTTAAACTTAAACTTAAACTTAAACCTTTTAAATTTAATCTTAAACTTAAACTTAAACTTAAACCTAAAGTTAAAGCTAAACTTAAATTTAAACTTCTTAAACTTAAACTTAAACTTAAATTTAAACTTAAACATAAACCTAAACTTAAGCTTAAACTTAAACTTAAACTTAAACTTAAACTTAAACTTAAACTTATACTTAAACTTAACTAATCAAACTTAAACTTAAACTTAAACTTAAATAAACTTAAACTTAAACTTAAACTTAAACTTAAACTTAAACTTAAACTTAAACTTAAACTTAAACAAACTTAAACCTAAACTTAAACCTAAATTTAAACAAAACTAAACTTGAACAAGAGTAAGACTTCAACAAATTTGCAAAAAAGACTTAGGGCTACCTTAAACTTAACTTACTACTTAAATCGGGTGTGAAAGTTTTTCCTAGATCTGAAACTTAAACTTAGAAGATATGCTTGACATCAGAAGTAATCTTAAACTAAAAACCTTAGCTTAAACATAAACTTAAACTTAAACTTAACCTAAAACTTAAACTTAAACTTAAAGCTTAAAGCTTAATTAAACTAACTTAAACTTAAACTTAAAACTTAAACTTAAAAACTAAACTTAAACTTAAAACCAAACTTAAAACCTTTTCAAACTTAAATTTCAAACTTAAACTTAAACTTAAACTTAAACTTAAGCTTAAACTTAAATTTAAACATACTTAAACCTTAACTTAAACATTAACTTAAACTTAAACTTAAACCTAACCTAAACTTAAACTTAAACTTAAACTTAAAACTCAAACTCAAACTTAAACTTAAACTTAAACTCAAACTTAAAACTAAACTTAAACTTAAATTTCAACCTAAACTTAAACTGAAACTTTAACCTAAACTTAAACTTAAACTTAAACTTAAACTAAAACTTAAACTTAAACTTAAACTTAAACTTAAACTTAAACAAACTTAACCTAAACTTAAACTTAAACTTAAACTCAAACATAAACTTAAACTTAAACACTTAAAACTTCAAACCGAAACTTAAACTAAACTTAAACTAAACTTAAACTTAAACTTAAATTTAAACTTAAACCTTAAACTTAAACTTAACTTAAATTAACTTAAACTTAAACTTAAACTTAAACTTAAACTTAAACTTAAACTTAAACTTAAACTTAAACTCAAACTGAAACTTAAACTTAAACTTAAACTTAAACTTAAACTTAAACTTAAACTTAAACCGAAACTTAAACTTAAACTTAAACTTAAACTTAAATTTAAACTTAAACTTAAACTTAAACTTAAACTTAAACCTAAACTTAAACTTAAACTTAAACTTAAACTTAAACTTAAACCTAAACTTAAACTTAAACTTAAACTTAAACTTAAACTTAAACTTAAACCTGAACTTAAACTTAAACTTAAGCTTAAACTTAAATTTAAACAAACTTAAACCTTAACTTAAACATAAACTTAAACTTAAACTTAAACTTAACCTAAACTTAAACTTAAACTTAAACTCAAACTTAAACTTAAACTTAAACTCAAACTTAAAACTAAACTTAAACTTAAATTTCAACTTAAACTTAAACTTAAACTTTAACTTAAACTTAAACTTAAACTTAAACTTAAACTTAAATTTAAACTTAAACTTAAACTTAAACTTAAACTTCAACCTAAAGTTAAACCATAACTTAAACTTATACATAAACTTAAACTTAAATTTAACTTAACTTAAACTTAAACTTAAACAAACTTAAACTTAAACTTAAACTTAAACTTAAACTTAAACTTAAACTTAAACTTAAACTTAAACTTAAACTTAAACTTAAACTCAAACTTAAAACTAAACTTAAACTTAAATTTCAACTTAAACTTAAACTTAAACTTTAACTTAAACTTAAACTTAAACTTAAACTTAAATTTAAACTTTAAACTAAATTTATCATTTAATTTAAACTGCAATTTTAACTTCGATTAGTGGAAGAAACACGATTTTAAAGTTAATTTTATGTTGACTTAAACTTAAACTTTAAACAAACTTGAAACTTAAAACTTAAAACTTAAACTTAAACTTAAACTTAAACTAAACTTAACTTAAACCTAAATTAAAACTTAAGACTTAAACTTAACTAAACTCAACTCAAACTTAAACTTAAACTTAACTTAACTTAAACTTAAACTTAAACAAACTTAAACTTAAACTTAAACTTAAACTTAAACTTAAACTTAAACTTAAACTTAAACTTTAACTAAACTTAATCTTTTTTTAATTGAACACCTTTAAAAAAAAAAACTTTAAAAAAAATTACATTTTTAAACTTAAACTTAAAACTGTAAACTTAAACTTAAACTTAAACTTAAACTGTAACCTTAAACTTTAAAGTAAACTTAAAATAAATTAAAAGCTTAAATTAAAAGCCTAGGTGAATAAAACTTAAACCTTAACTGAAACATAAACTTAAACTTAAACCTAAATTTAACTTAACTTAAACTTAAACTTAAACAAACTTAAACTTAAACTTAAACTTAAACTTAAACTTAAACTTAAACTTAAACTTAAACTTAAACTTAAACTTAAACTTAAACTTAAACCTCTAAAACTTTACTATTCCTAAAATTTCAATTAAAACTAAATATAAACCTAAATGAAACTTAAACCTTAAACTTAACTTAAACTTAACCTTAAACTTAAACCTTAAACTTAAACTTAACTTAAACTTAACTTAAACTTAACTTAAAAACTAAACTAAACTAAACTTAAAACTTAACCTTAAACTTAAACTTAAACTTAAACTTAAACTTAAACTTAAACTTAAACTTAAACTTAAACAAACTTAAACTTAAACTTAAACTTAAACTTAAATTTAAACTTAAACTTAAACCTTAACTTAAACATAAACCTAAACTTAAACTTAAACTTAAACTTAAACTTAAACTTAAACTTAAACTTAAACTTAACCTTAAACTTGAAAGCTTAAATGCTTAATTTAACGAAACTCAACTTAAACCTAACTTAAACATAAACTTAAACTTAAACTTTAAAACTTAAACCTAACCAAACTTAAACATATACTATTAAAAAACTTAAACTTAAAACTTATAACTTAAACTAAACTTAAAACTAAACTTAAACTTAAATTTCAACTAAAACATTTAAATGAATGAGTCACAGAGATTTTACTCTCATTCACGGATTCGAGACACTGACCTCGCGTTGCGAGGTAACAGTAACCGCGCTTTATCCACTAGAGCCATTCCGATACGTCCCCAAAGAGAACGCTTCAAAGCGTAGTTTTTAAAGCAACCGGTTTTCTCATCCCATTAATTGCTGAGTACTCAAAGGCCTGGCCCCCAGAACTCAAAGGCCTGGCCCCCAAGTACTCAAAGGCCTGGCCCCCAAGTACTCAAAGTTGATCGCCTTTAACTTAAGCTTAAACTTATACTTAAACTTAACTTAATTTAAACTTAAACTTAAACTTAAGACTTAAACTTAAACTTCAACTATGAGTTAAACTAACACTTAATAAGTGCTGTTGGTATAAATGAATAGATTAAAGACTTTAAACCTTTTTGAAGGTTACAGTTAATCTTAAAACTTCACATAAATCGTTAAATCTTAAACTTAAAGCTTAAACTTAGATTTAAGAACTTAAAACGTTATAACGTAGACGTAAATTTATAAGTTTTAAACGTTTGAGAAACGCTGTAACCGTATAGAGTAATGCTTAAATCTAGAGCCGTAACTGGATGATAAGCTGTAACAGATACTTGTAACTTAGACCAACTTAATATTAAACTTGAACTAAACCTATTAACTTAAGAATGACACTTAAACTTGAGTACTAGATTCATTATAACGCTGTTATAACTGTATATTTAATAACCTAAACGTAACTTTAAACTTAAACTTAAACTTAAACTTCAACTGATAATGACTTAGAACTTAAGCTGAGCTTAAACTTTATAACTTATAATTAAACTGCGAAACTTGAAACTGTGAAACTGTAAACTTAATGACTTAAACTAGAACTGAAACGAAGTACTTTATACACGTGACGAACGTTAAAGCACTTAAAGACAGATATCTTAGAGCTTAAACTTAAAAGCTCTAAACTAAAACTTAAGTTGTAAACTTAAACTAAATTAGAGCGTAGATACTGTAAACTGTGTAAACTAACTTGAGAACGGTAAACTTAGACTGTTTAAACTTATACCCTTATACTAAGATCATAAAACATTAAACTTAAGACTTTAAACTGTAAACTTAAACTTAAATACCAATACTGGTAAACTTTTTAAATCTAAACCTAATAATTTAAACTTAACTAAAGTTAATTTAAACATTACTTATAACTAAAACTAAACTTAAACTTAAACTTTTATTTGTAAACTTGAAACCGTAAACCTTTATCTTAAACACAATTACTTTAAATCTATAAACTTGTTAAACTTAAACGTAAATTAAACTTAAAGCTTAAACTAAACTTAAATAAATTTAGACTTAAAACTTAAATATAAAACTTAAACTTAAACTTAAAACTTAAGACACAAACTTAAACTGAAACAAAACTTACACGTAAAGAAAACTTAAAATTAAATTAAACTTAAACTGAAACAATAAACTAAAATTAACGTAAAACTTTAAACTGTAACATAGAACACAAATGTTTAATTAAACTGAAACTGTAACAAAACAAAAGAAAAACTGTAACTAAAACATATTAAACTTAAACTAAACTAAACTTAAAACCTTAACTTAAACTTAAAATTAAAGCTAAACTTAAACTTAAACCTCTCAAACTTAAACTTAAAATTAAACTTAAACTTAAACTTAAACTTAAACTTAAACCTAAACTTAAACTTAAACTTAAACCTAAATTTAACTTAACTTAAACTTAAACTTAAACAAACTTAAACTTAAACCTAAACTTAAACTTTAATTTAAACTTAAACCTAAACCTTAACTTAAACACAAACTTAAACTTAAACTTAAACTTAAACTTAAACTTAAACTTAAACTTAAACCTAAACTTAAACTTAAACTTAAAATTAAATTTAGACTTAAACTTAAATATAAACTTAAACTTAAACTTAAACTTAAACTTAAACTTAAACTTAAACTTAAACTTAAACCTAAAACTTAAACTTAAACTTAAACTTAAACTTAAACTTAAACTTAAACTTAAACTTAAACCTAAACTTAAACTTAAACTTAAATTTACCCTTAACTTAAACTTAAACTTAAATTTAAACTTAAACTTAAACTTAAACTTAAACTTAAACCTCTTAAACTTAAACTTAAACTTAAACTTAAACCTTAACTTAAACTTAAAATTAAAGCTAAACTTAAACTTAAACCTCTCAAACTTAAACTTAAAATTAAACTTAAACTTAAACTTAAACATAAACTTAAATTTAAACTTAAACATAAACCTAAACTTAAGCTTAAACTTAACCTAAACTTAAACTTAAACTTAAACTTAAACTTAAACTTAAACTTAACTAAACTTAAATTTAAACTTAAACTTAAACCTTAACTTAAACATAAACTTAAACTTAAACTTAAACTTAAACTTAAACTTAAACTTCAACTTCAACTTAAACTTAAACATAAACTTAAATTTAAACTTAAACTTAAACCTAAACTTAAACTTAAACTTAAACTTAAACTTAAACTGAAATTAAAACTTAACCAAACCTAACTTTAAACTAAACTTAAACTTAATTAAACTTAGAACTTAAACCTTAACTTAACATAGAAACCTAAATTAAATTAAACTTAAATTAAACTTAAACTTAAACTTTAAACTTAAACCTAAACCTTGAACTAAATTAAACTAAGCTTAAACTTAAATGTTACAAACTTTAACCTTAACTTAAACATAAACTTAAATCTTAAGTTAAACTTAACCTAACTTAAATTAAAACTTAAACTTAAAAACTTAAACTTAAACTTAACTTAAACTAAGCTTATATATACTAGAACTTAAACTTAAGATTCAACCTAAACTTAAACTGAAACTTTAACTTAAACTTAAACTTAAACTTAAACTTGAATTTAAACTTAAACTTAAACTTAAACTTAAACTGTAACTTAAACTTAAACTTGAAAGACTTAAAACTAACTTAAAACTAACTTAAACCTAAACTTACAGTTAACTTAAACTTCAACATAATCTTAAACTTAAACTTAAACTTAAACTTAAACTTAAACTTAAACTTAAACTTAAACCTAAACCTAAACTTAAACTTAAACCTAAAACTAAACTTAAACTTAAACTTAAACTTGAACTTAGACTTAAACTTAAACTTTAACTTAAACTTAAACTTAAACTTAAACTTAAACCTAAACTTAAACTTAAACCTAAGCTTAAACACACTTAAACTTAAAACTTAAACTTAAACTTAAACTTAAACTTAAACTTAAACTTTAACCTAAATTTAAACTTAAACTTAAACCTTAACTTAAACATAAATTTAAACTTAAACTTAAACTTAAACTTAAACAAATTTAAACGTAAACTTAAACTTAAAGTCAAACTTAAACTTAAACTTAAACTTAAACTTAAACAAACTTAAACTTAAACTTAAACAAACTTAAACTTAAACTTAAACTTAAACTTACTTAAACTTAAACCTAAACTTAAACTTAAACTTAAACTTACAGTTAACTTAAACCTCTTAAACCTAAACCTAAACCTCCTAAACTTAAACTTAAATTTAAACTTAAACTTAAACTTAAACTTAAACTTAAACTTAAACCGAAACTTAAACTTAAACTTAAACTTAAACTTAAACTTAAACTTAAACTTAAACTTAAACTTAAACTTAAACTTAAACCTAAACTTAAACTTAAACCTAAATTTAAACTTAAACCTAAACCTAAACTTAAACTTAAACTTAAATTTAAACTTAAACCTAAACCTAAACTTAAACTTAAACTTTAATTTAAACTTAAACTTAAACTTAAACTTAAACTTAAACTTAAACCTAAACTTAAACTTAAACTTAAACTTAAAACTAAAACTTAACTTAAACTTAAACTTAAACTTAAATTTAACTTAAACTTAAACTTAAACTTAAACTTAAACTTAAACTTAAACTTAAACTAAACCTAAACTTAAACTTAAACCTAAATTTAAACCTTATTAGACAAAAAACCAAACCAAACTTAAACTTAAACAATCTTAACTTAACTTTACTTAATCTTAAACTTAAACTTAAACTTAAACTTAAACTTAAACTTAAACTTAAACTTAAACTTAAACTTAAACTTAAACTTAAACTTAAATTTAAACTTAAACTTAAACAAACTTAAACCTAAACAAACTTAAACTTAAACTTAAACTTAAACCTAAACTTTAACTTAAACTTAAACTTAAACTTAAACTTAAACTTAAACCTAAACCTAAACCTAAACCTAAACTTAAACCTAAACCTAAACCTAAACTTAAACTTAAACTTGAACTTAGACTTAAACTTAAACTTAAACTTAAACTTAAACTTAAACCTAAACAAACTTAAACTTAAACTTAAACTTAAACTTAAATTTAAACTTAAACTTAAACAAACATACTTATATTTAAACTTACACTTAAGTTTAAACTTAAACTTAAGTTTAAACTTAAACTTAAACTTAAGTTTAAATTTAAACTTAAGTTTAAACTTAAACTTAAGTTTAAACAAACTTAGGTTTACACTTAAACTTAAGTTTAAACTTAAAGTTAAGTTTAAGCTTAAGCTTAAGTTTAACTTTAAATTTAAGTTTAAGTTTTAAGTTTAATCTTAAGCTTTAAGTTAAAATTAAGCTTTAAGTTTTAAAGTTTAACTTAAGTTTATGTTTAGTTTAACTTAAGTTATAAGTTTAAGTGTTAAGTTTTAACTTTAAGTTTAAGTTTAAGTTTTTAAACCAAGTTTAAGTTAAGTTGAAACTTAGGTTTAAGTTTTAGTTAAAACTAAAGTTTAGGTTTAAGTTTAAACTTAAGTTTAAGTTTAAGTTTAAACTTGTTTAAATTTAAGTTTAAACTTGTATAATTTTAAGTTAAAACTTAAGTTTAAGTTTTAGTTTAAACTTAAATTTAAGTTTAAGTTTGTTTAAACTTAGGTAAAAGTTTAAGTTTAAATGTTAGGTTTTAAGTTTAAGTTTAAACTTAAATTTAGGTTTAAGTTTAAACTTAAGTATAAGTTTAAGTTTAAACTTAAGTTTAAGTTTAAATTTAGGTTTAAACTTAAGTTTAAGTTTAAGATTGAACTTAAGTTTAAGTTTAAGTATTAAACTTAAGTTTAAGTTAAGTTTAAAGTTTAAAGTTTAGTTTAAAGTTTAAAGTTTAAAGTTTAAGTTTAAACTTAAATTTAGTTTTTTAAATTTGGGTTAAATTTGTATTAAAAGTTTAAGTTTAAGTTTGTTTAAACTTAAGTTTAAGGGTAAGTTTAAGTGTTAAACTTAAGTTATAAGTAGTTAAGTTTTAAACTTTAAGTTTAAACTTAAGCTTAAACTTAAATTTAAACTTAAACTTCAACTTAAAGTTTAAATTAAAGTTTAACTATAGTTTAAGTTTAAGTTTAAACTTAAGTTTAAGTTTAAACTTAAGTTTAACTTTAAACTTAAGTTTAAGTTGAAACCTAAGTTTAAGTTTAAGTTTCAACTTAAACTAAAGTTTAAACTTAAAAATAATTTAAAACTTAAAACTTAAGTTTTAAACTTAAAATTTAAGTTTAAAACTTTAAACTTAAGTTTTAAAACTTAAACTTAAGTTTTAACTAAACTTAAGTTTTAACTTAATACTTGTTTAAAGTTTAAGTATATACTTAACTTTAAGTTTTAAACTTAAGTTTAAGTTTAAGTTTAAACTTAAGTTTTAATTTTACAAATGTAAATTTAAGTTTGAATATGTAAGTTTAAGTTTAAAATTAAGTTGGTTGAAGTTTAAACTTAAGTTTAAGTTTAAGTTTAAAATTAAGTTTAAGTTTAAATTTAAGATTAAGTTTAAGTTTAAATTTAAGTTTAAGCTTAAGTTTAAACTTAAGTTTAAGTTTAAGTTTAAATTTAAGTTTAAGTTTAAGTTTAAACTTAAGTTTAAGTTTAGGTTTAAACTTAAGTTTAAGTTTAAGTTAAAACATAAGTTTATGTTTTAGTTTAAACTTAAGTTTAAGTTTAAGTTTAAACTTAGGTTTAAGTTTAAGTTTAAATTTAGGTTTAAGTTTAAGTTTAAAATTAAATTTAGGTTTAAGTTTAAGCTTAAGTTTGGGTTTAGACTTAAGTTTAAGTTTAAGTTTAAACTTATGTTTAAAGTTAAACTTAAGCTTAAACTAAAACTTAAACTTAAGTTTAAACTTAAACTTAAACTTAAGTTTAAACTTAAATTTACATTTAAACTTAAACCTAAACTCAAGTTTAAACTTAAACTTAAACTTAAGTTTAAACCTAAACTTAAACTTAGGTTTAAACTTAAACTTTTTAAGTGTAAATTTCATGACACATAACTTAAATTTTAAACTTTAAACTTAAACTTAAGTTTAAACTTAAACTTATACTTAAATTTAAACTTAAACTTAAACTTAAGTTTAAACAAACTTAAACAAGTTTAAACTTAAACTTAAACCTAAATTTACATTTGAGCTTAAGCTTAAATTTAAACTTAAACGTAAGGTAAGTTTAAACTTAAACTTAAAATTAAGTTTAAAATTAAACTTCCACTTAAGTTTAAACTTAAGCTTAAGTTTAAACTTAAACTTAAGTTTAAACTTAAACTTAAGTTTAAACTTAAACTTAAGTTTAAACTAAACCTAAGTTTAAACTTAAGCTTAAGTTTAAACTTAAATTTAAGTTTAAATTTAAGCTTAAGTTTAAACTTAAACTTAAGTTTAAACTTAAGCTTAAGTTTAAACTTAAACTTGTTTAAACATAAACAAGTTTAAACTTAAACTTAAACAAGTTTAAGCTTAAACTTATGCTTAAACTTAAACTTAAGTTTAAACTTAAACATGTTTAAACTAAAACTTAAGTTTAAACTGAAACTTAAGTTTAAACATAAACTTAAGTTTTAACTGAAACTTTAGTTTAAAACCTAAAACTCCATGTTTAAACTTAAATTAAACTTAAACTTAAGTTTAAACAAACTTAAACTTAAGTTGATACTTAAGTTTAAGTTTAAGTTTAAACTTAAGTTTAAATTTAAGTTTAAGCTTAAGTTTAAGTTTAAGTTTAAGCTTAACTTTAATTTTAAGTTTAAAGTTACGTTTATGTTTAAACTTAAGTTTAAGTTTAAGTTTAATTTTAAGTTTAAGTTTTAAGTTTAAGTATAAGTTTAAGTTTATGTTTAAGTTTAAGTTTAACTTTATGTTTAAGTTTCAGTTTAAGTTGAAGTTGAAACCTTAACTTAGTTTAACTTTAAACTTACTTAAGTTTAAACTTGAAAATTTACTTTTAAACTTAAACCTAAACTCAAGTTTAAACTTAAACTTAAACTTAAGTTTAAACCTAAACTTAAACTTAGGTTTAAACTTAAAGTTAAGTTTAAACTTAAACTTAATTTTATGTTTAAACTTAAACTTAAGTTTTTAAAACTCCTAAACTCAGTTTAACTTAAACTTAGGTTTAAACTTAAACTTAAGTTTAAACTTAAACTTAAATTTAAGTTTAAACTTAAGCTTAAGTTTAAACTTAAACTTAAGTTTAAACTTAAGCTTAAGTTTAAACTTAAACTTAAGTTTAAACTTAAGCAAGTTTAAACTTAAACTTAAACAAGTTTAAACCTAAAATTAAGTTTAAACTTAAATTTAAGTTTAAACTTAAACTTATGTTTAAACTAAAACTTAAGTTTAAACTTAAATTTATGTTTAAACTTAAGTTTAAACTTAAACTTATATTTAAACTAAAACTTAAGTTTAAACTGAAACTTAAGTTTAAACATAAACTTAAGTTTTAACTGAAACTTTAGTTTAAACCTAAACTCATGTTTAAACCTAAACTTAAACTTAAACTTAAGTTTAAGCTTAAACTTAAACTTAAGTTTATACTTAAGTTTAAGTTTAAATTTAAACTTAAGTTAAAATTTAAGTTTAAGCTTAGGTTTAAGTTTAAGTTTAAGCTTAACTTTAAGTTTAAATTTAAAGTTACGTTTAAGTTTAAACTTAAGTTTAAGTTTAAGTTTAATTTTAAAATTAAGTTTTGTTTAAGTTTAAGTTTAAGTTTAAGTTTAAGTTTAAGTTTAAGTTTAAGTTTAACTTATGTTTAAACTTAAACTTAAGCTTAAACTTAAACTTAAGTTTAACTTAAACTTAAGTTTAAACTTAAAATTAAGTTTAAACTTAAACTTAAGTTTAAACTTAAGCTTAAGTTTAAGTTTAAAATTAAGTTTAAGTTTAAGTTAAATCTTAAGGTTAAGTTTAAAATTAAGTTTAGGTTAAAGTTTAAACTTGTTTAAGTTTAAGTTTAAATTTAAATTTAAGTTTAAATTTAAGTTTCAGTTTATGTTTAAATTTAAGTTTAAGCTTAAGTTTAAACTTAAGTTTAAGTTTAAGTTTAAATTTAAGTTTAAATTTAAGTTTAAACTTAAATTTAGGTTTAAGTTTAAACTTAAGTTTAAGTGTAAGTTT